>JBAMJV010000375.1:0-10000 GCA_037951105.1 Echinarachnius parma
TGGTGATGATGATGATGATGATGAAGATGGTGGTGATGATGGTGATGATGATGGTGGTGATGATGATGATGACGATGATGGTGATAATGATGATGATGATGATGATGGAGATGATGATGATGATGATGGTGGTGATGATGGTGATTATGATTACATACCTGTTGTAAATCCGCAGAGGTACCTTTTACCCTGGTCGCAAGATAAAGTTGTCAATGAGTTGGCACGGAATCCAACGCGTCGCAGTCATCATTTGCTGAATTGGACTGTTACATAATACAAATAAAAACAACACCATGACATAATCTGTGGAAAGATGATATTAATTTATAAGATGCAAATTCATGTTTTTTGATAGATGATACTAGAACAAAATCATTTAAATAAAGCTGACCCAAAAAGATATGTTGTTTAGTAAATACTCCAACAGATACGTAATCTATCGGACAAAGCAGAACGGGTGGGTGAATGTATCTGGTTTTGTTTGCGGTTATGTTTCCATTGTGTGATACGGATGAGCGAATGTGTATGCTTCTCCCATTGTGATTGTGTGGCTGTGCGTGAGCTTGCTGTAGTAATGACTGTGAGGTGTGCTGTGTGATGACAATCTGCTCGACCGATAATCATGTGCTGGCTGGAGTACCCATTACCAATATTTATTTTTGTTGAAAAGTTAGTATATTTATATTGTGTATAGAAACTTAATTGTGTTTTTATGATTTGAAATAAAATTGAAGCTATTCTAAATATAATTTTGTCCAAAATTCTTAAAAAGTAAATCTTGAATCTGCTGGTCATATGCTATTTGTACATATTTTATATTTATTATGTCTATCATATTAATAATGTATTATTGTATTATTTATATTGTATGTTATATCAGGAGCCTGACGAAAAACAGCATCCTATAGCTGTATAAATATATTTGAATAAATAATAAATAAATATTATGATTTCTAGACATACCGATGGAGCAGCGTTATTTCCTCTGATCACCCAAATGCTCTGACCGTCAAAACTTGTAAAGTGTGCAACCAAGGCAGAGATGTCTGCGCTGGTTATGCGTGCCAGACCGCCATACGCAGAACAGCTGGTCTGTACAGCTACCGGGTATGTTTCGGTACTGAGAACTTGTAACAGGACCCAGCTACTTCGTCCATCCCGTTGGGACATACTGCATGAAATAAAATATATAGATATATTAATCACAAATATTGAGGAAAGGAAGAATTAATATCGTCGCCACAAACAGTTTTTTTTTCAGCCCGTGCATTTTCTCAACATGAAGAGCCAATAGAAGAACATTGTGGGGCATACTGCAAAAATAACGATTACGCGTCTAATGATAATAATATTAACAGATCATTCGCTTTCAGATTTGACAAATTTAAGGAATCTAGTAACTTTGCTGACATGTGCAAAAAGTAATGAATGGTTGATACAATCTATATCTTGTATATTGTTATTATCTGATAATTATGTCTACCGGGTATTTTGTGAATTGTTCAAGTTTAATGGGCGATATATTTCCGAGTAACCCTAATTAGCAAACTGCAAAGTGATATTTACTAAATCATTGCACGGACTTTGTACACGGTTACGACTATCTAGTGGATAGTTTAAAATAGTAAATATCTCTTTAACGAAAGGGAAATT
This sequence comes from Echinarachnius parma, assembly GCA_037951105.1. NCBI lineage: Eukaryota > Metazoa > Echinodermata > Echinoidea > Clypeasteroida > Echinarachniidae > Echinarachnius > Echinarachnius parma. The sequence continues at coordinate 1,654 of JBAMJV010000375.1, forward strand.
CGAAAAACCGAAACCGGAACCGCTGGAATTCCAACTGGATTTCCAACTGGATTTCCACTGGATTTTCAGGATTTCGACAATTTTACTCCTTTTTACTAACAAATATCTGAAGTAAGTATAATAGTAAGGGAAGAATATATCGTCGCTTTTATTGATGTTCCTTCCTTAGCAGTCGCTTTGTATGTGTTGGTACTGATGAATGTATAACAGGAGATACATACCTTCATCGATAACACCTCTTCGCAAACGTAATCCAAAGGACTGATTGCATGAGACAAGTCCTATCAGAGGAGTAACGAGAGTTTCCATTGGACGAATGGTGTAACATCCACTCTCACACCCAGGATACGGTCCAATCAGGAACGCGTACCATTTGTCAACCTATCCAAGACAAAACATTAAATCATGATTAGAGAATTTCATCGTCACCACCAAATTCTTCATCACCATCATCATTGTCATCAGTATCATCATTATTATCATCACCACCATTAACATAAATATCGTCCACACACCATTAACATCAATATCGTCCACATCACCAACATCAGCCTCATCAAAATTATCATCGCCATAGTTATCATCATCATCATCAACATCATCATCATCATCATCATCATCATCATCATCATCATCATCATCATCATCATCATCACATCACCATTATCCTCGTCAACATCATTATCATCATCATCATCATCATCATCATCATCATCATCATCATCATCATCATCATCATCATCATCATCATCATCATCATCAAATCATCATTATCCTCGTCGTTGATACAAATATTTGTTATGGTCAATATTATCATTATCATCATCATCATCACCATCCTCCTCCTCTTCCTCCCACCTCCTCATTATCATCATCGTCGTCGTCGTCGCCATCATCATCATCATCATCGCCATTATCACCCATCATCATCATTATCATCCACATCATCATAATCATCATCATCATCATCTGCATCATCAGCATCATAATCATTACCACCATCATCATCATCCTCCTCCTCATCCTCATCATCATCATAATCATCATCATCATCATCATCATCGTCGTCGTCATCATTATCATCATCATCATCGTCGTCAGTATCCTGTTCTGGTCGAGATAATCATCACTATTGTCACCACCATCATCATCATCGTCGTCGATATCATAATCATCGACGATATCATCCATCATTGTCGTCGTCGTTCCTTGATCATCATCACAATCATATCACTTACCCGAGAGTTGTCGCCACGTCTCTCTTTTCCGTGTCCGTCTCTAGTGAAGAAAGCGAAGCGCCTGTAGCGAGACTAGCGCAGCCTTCCTGTCCGACAGAGCATTTGCCTGTGCCGTGCTCTTCGTGTAACAGCGGTTCGAAACCCGGCTGAATCCACTCGGGCATGTCTCTATATTATATGATGTAAATCGAAATACGAAATTATTTGTTTCTTCTTCAGATAACAGTGATGGGATGTTGCATTAATTGAAGATAACCCCGGTCGACCCTACACCCAGCGGACAACGAAATCTTCACTTGTGCATCTTATTGTTTGTTTATGCACAAAAATGATCCATAGTGACGGCGCCAGGAGGGGGAAACGGCGGCATTAACCCCGTCCCCCTCCCCCCCGCCCCCCTCCATTCCATATAGCCGGTGGCTTTGTTTGTCCCCCATGCAATATACATAAATGGTTTGATTTTTATTCGACTGCATCACCTAAACACTTGACTTCGCCACGAAAGACTGATACCGTTATATTAGTACTCTTTTTTTTGTATTCTGTTATATTTTTGCATGAACTTTATCATTTTGAGAACGGAAAAAATGTATGCAGTATAGGGTGCATGCGAGTGTACATTTCTCGAATATATAGTATCTAATTTTCAGTTGATATTTTCATTGGACTTTGTTTTAAATAATTTCCCCTCGCCTTTTAAACAATTTTTGTTTAAAGTTTTGTATAACTTGATAATTAATTGCACTGGCTTGGTACATAGTCGAAATTCTCCACTAGAGAATTTAAAATCCGAACACTTTAACATAAGATAAATTCCTTTTTTTAATCATTCGGTAATTTTAAGGCGGGATTTTCATTCATATATTCCATCGCTTCCGATTGATGAATAACAATTTATCCATACCCCTTTTGATTAAAATGAACTCCGTTATAATAGTAGGGATTTATGGATTACGTCATCTACTCACGTGTTGCTATGAGCGGCACATTAGACAAGATGCCGCAATTCCAAGCTAAAAAACAAACATTCATGAAATAAAATATCACAATCATATCGATAGTAAGCGAAGAATTATGACATTACAAACTTTCGATCTCGATACGAATTAAAAATGCCTCAAATAATTTGTAATAATAATTGAAATATAATATTTAATGTATGCATGTAAATTGTACAACATGACCTATAAGGTGCTTATCTCCATAAGGTTTATACAGTTATTGTATTCAGATCAAGAATTTGAAATAATTATTCCTACACAAAATGCAAGATTAACTCTCAGTCATTCTGTTATTAAGGTTATGTTTTTCTAATATGTTGTTATTGTTATGACATTTCATTTTATGCAATTTATTAGAAAGACATAGTTCTGCGCCAGTGAATATAATATAATGATATTGACAACGTGTTCCTTTCATAAATACTCGGCATGTCCTTAAAGGGATATGGTTTTGTTGACATGTGCAAAAAGTGACGAAATGTTGATACATTTGTTTTTCTTTCCGCTGTGATCAGATATGTCTACCGAGTGATGTGAGGAAATTCCACGGTAAATGAGTTTCATATGACCGAGAAATTAGCGAAAATGCAAAGTGATATGCAATAAAACTCATTGCAATGACCTTTGTACACAGTCGAAATTCTCCGCTAGAGAATCTATCATTCGAACACTATAATCATAAATATCTTTGTTTACAAAACAAAAAAACGTTCAATTTGTCTACTGGTAATACTTTTACAATAAGGTATGTGAGAACCGCAAGAGTTCTAGGTAAGTTTTGTGGATTTTGACAATGCTATACTCGATCCCTTTAATGACAGCACGTTCCTAATATCATAAATCATTCGTTTTATCATCTCCTAAAACATATCAACCAAAATTGAGTTCTCTGTCAAAGACATATTCTTAATTAAACACACATCGAAGAATTCAGATGAAATATCATATACTTAACGTAACAACGAAATATTATGTCAACAAAATCATTACATCCTAGATCAATATTTGTAGTGTGCGTGTGACCGTGTTTTTAGTGTTAGATCAATCAATCCCGTATACCGGTTTTCTTCCATGTTGACATAATTAAGACCAGTATTATTTCTTCCAATTTAGTGTGGGCGTTTTTAAGAGATCCTTGCGTATTAATTATTTCGTTTGTTTGTATTTCCCGTTAACGTAAAAAGTGTTTTGATTCGACGTTCAGAATAAGTACACATCGACTCCAATCGCCCGTATTATATATTTGGGAAACGCAATTTATGGTATATAAATATGATATATCAAATATTGGGTTAAACACGAAAGATTTACCTTTCTTTGTATGTGCTAGGTAATGATACAGTCACAAATGGTCCGATTTGGGCTACGGCGCCCGTACGATGCCACTTTTAGGTGAAATCTTGCGGGAATCTTGCGGCACCCGCACGGGTGCCGTGGCTATCGTACGGTCGCCGTTGCATTTTTCCTCGCCGTACGATGTCAAACATTTGTTTAACGCGGAGTTAAAACAAAAAATGCATCGTACGATGTTTTACTTGCCGTAAGCCCGTAGACACATCGTAGAGAGCATCGCACGGGCACCACAAGGGCATCGCACGGACACAGCACGACATCGCAGCCTTTTTTTCGAATATCGTACGATTTTGAGACTGATATTTGGCCACTCAAATCGTACGGGTACCGTGGAGTCACCGTAAGGGTACCGTAAGGCACCCGTACGGGCACTTAGTTTGTGTTCACGGGGGCCGTGCGATTTATGTTTTTATTTTAAGACAAAGGTCATCGCACGGGACCCGGAGAATATGTGACTGCTACTCTAAAATACCACAGACATCGTACGAAATCACGATTTCCCCAAATCGTATAAAATCCGCCGTAGGGAGAAAAATCGTACGGCGCCCGGACCATTTGTGACTGTAGCATTAGTCCGCTTGTTTATTAACTCATTGCCTATTATCTCAAGGGAATTGCAACATCTACGTAGTAGGCAACAGGTTAACCCTCCAGAAAACATATACAAATATAAGTATGTGTTGTTATTTGCCTCGTGGTCCCCTTTAATATTGCTTTTGGGGAATTTTGTCTATCAATATTATTTGCTTGGGCTTGAAGTGATACTCAACTTCTCCAAAATAAATCGATATTCTTTCGGCTTCGGTTCCGTCTTCATTCATTCGTTGCTAGGATAGCAGTACAAACTATATGTCTACATTTAAAATAAATGACGTATACATGTACGTGATTACTCGAAGTGTACCGGTCATAAAAGGTCGGATACTGAAGCATGTATATGTTACACTACCCAGACAAATTTGTACTGTTATTTGGCGACCACTTTAAGTTCCCAGATACCCCTCCGGTCAAACCCCCAATATACCCAGTGGCGTAGCGGGTTCGGACTGATTAGGGGGGGGGGGGGGGGGGCACACAAATTATATTTCCTATTTCACAGATTTCCCCCAATATTGTTTGTATTATTTTTGTAAAATTATTAGGGTGGGGAGGGGGGGGGGGGGGGGAGCATCCCATAGTTACACCACTGCCATCAATATTACAAAAGACACATATGCCATGATAATCAGTTTGACATGGCGAAAATCGTACGATAAGTGACGATACAGGAAAGTGACGTAAGTAAGAATTCTTGGGGGGGGGGATTCAAACACTTAAAAGAAGCAAACAAAACCCCCCGAATACCGGCTAACAAGGGCTACAAGCAATCAAGCAAAACAACAAATAAATAAATTTAGATTATCGGGCCTGAGGGGGGGGGGGGGGGGGGGGGGGGAACTCCTGTGCCCAAGCCCCCTTCGCTACGCCACTGAATATTACAAATGAAACGTATACAATGATTATCGATTTGACACGGTAACACACAAACAACGGATTTTGATCGGTTCTGTTTTCTTTTAGTGACGAGAGGGAAGTGATAAAGAAATTAACAGGACCATCCCTTCGTGTATTTGTAGCTTTTTGTATGTATTAATCTTTCAAAATTAAAAACATCACAAACAATAAAAACAAAATGTCCATAATTCACTGTAAATTATTTCTTTAGCATATACACTGTCTTTAATATAAATTGTTTTCTTTTTAATAAATTGTACTTCCTTCTTACATTATCGCACCAAACTTTTTTTTTTTAGAGCTTTTGTAAAGAAGATTATGCATTTAATTATGTATATCAGGCAAGATATATTCTGTAGTTCACTGCTGGTTCTACATCGGCAGTTTAAATATATTATATTGATCTCATTGAAAATTTTACCCTATATTATTTATAATATATACCAATTATGTTACACAAATTCAATTTTCAGTCCCACTGGAATTGTAATCGTCATTTGAATTAATTTGTAAATAACATTAAAATGGTTTACATATTCCGTAGGGAATGTTCTAGTGTTCATTCCAATTGAAATTACAATATTAGTTGCCCTTCGATTAATGTATAATTTGTCGTCCGGTAGATAGAAAACGTTAAATTAATACGTTTTAATAGAAATATCAAACACGAGAATGACGAACCCTATACACCCATATAACCTTATTTGTGTTAGTTCCTACGTTCGCTGGAGGAACGATCGTTTTGGAGGACTATCATGTGGCTTAAATTAGGGATCTAGTAAATGTGTTGACTTGTGCAAAAACCCCGCAAAAACTGACGAAGGGTTGATACAATGAGTAATACTGCGACATGTTTTGTCCACTGAGTGATGTGTGAACAATCCATGGCAAATGACTGTCATGACCGATCGAGTAATGAGCGAAAATGCAAAGTGATATTTGCCAAAGAACTCATTGCACTAACTTTGTACACAATTTAAATTATCCATGTAAAACTTTAAAATCCTATCACTTCATTCATGAATATATTTTTGTTATAACGAGGGAACAATTTGGAAAACTGAAATGTTCCATGCTTCTATTGGTAATACGAATACGGTACATTATCGAAGTATGTGAGATCAACTAGAGTTCTAAGAAAGTTTTTGTAGATTTTGACAATGATATTAGATCCCTATTTTAAGCTTTGTTTTTCGACTGAGTCGTTTGTTGATTTCAAAATAGTACCAAATTGTAGTTGTTTGCTCATTTCGTCTTGTCGTTATTTGTCTTTCGTGTATAGGTCTATCTAGGCCTGTATGATACAATAATTGGATTACTAGATTCCACCCAAGGCAGTACCATACAGAACAATCAATATTTTCTTCCTAATTAGGCGAATGATGGCTTAATTAACACTGCAAATATTGCTCCGCGCATCGAAATTGAAGGTTGCAGGATCGTATAGGCCTAGATATAACGCATTTTGTAGTTTTGTTTGTGTTATTCGTAAAATCCTCGTAATATATTCTATAGCACAATTACTTATATTTTATCGTGTTTTCGTGAATAACAAGCATTATTATTTTCGATTAAGCCGGTGAAGCATGGTTTAATTATAAATAAGAATTTGACTTCATACTATGACGCCGCTGAACTTCAAGGTTTGCAGCGAATTTCTATTTACCAATGTACCGTGCATAACAACAATATTATAGTTAAGTTTTCTCCAATGCGTGCCTTCAATAAAAGGCAGGTTATATCTATACAGGGTGGCCCAAAAAAACGGAACGGGGCACTTCCCAAAATATAATAACACAATGTTTATGTTCATCGGATAGGGTGTCCTTTCCAATGAAAAACGATACCAAGAACAGTAATTTTGGTCAGGTAGTTTTTGTTTAAGGACGCAGTGAGTGAGACCATGTCAGGTGCCGATTTATGTCGATTTCGACCTAGTCAATGCCGGTTTAACCGCACTCCTTGCCCGTAATACCATTCAGCGACCATGTCCATTCTCTCGGCACACGGCTGAGTGCACACTAACAATAGTGCGCGATGCTCAACGATATGAACGGCGGTTAGTGCGATTCATCAAGCGCTGGCTCAATACAAATTGACAAAAAAGAGAACCTGACATGGTGTCACTCACAGCGCCATAAAACAAAAACTACACGACCAAATTAACTGTTCTTGGTATCGTTGTTCATTTGAAAAGACACTCTATCCGATGGACATAATACATTTGTTACTATATTTTGGGAAGTGCCCCGTTCCGTTTTTTTTGGGCCACCCTGTATAGGTCACAAATGCTTCGATTTGGGATATGCTACGGTCACAAATGGTCCGGACGCAGTACGATTTTTCTCCCTACGGCGGATTTTGTACGATTTTGGGAAACCGTGATATATCGTACGATGTCTGTGGTATTTTAGAGTAGCAGTCACATATTCTCCGGGCCCCGTACGATGACCTTTGTCTTAAAATAAAACATAAATCGAACGGCCCCCGTGAACACAAACTAGGTGCCTGTACGGGTGCCTTACGGTACTCTTACGGTGACTCCACGGTACCCATACGATTTGAGTGGCCAAATATTCAGTCTCAAAATCGTACGATATTCGAGAAAAAAAAGGCTGCGATGTCCGTGCTGTGCCCGTGCGATGCCCTTGTGGTGCCCGTGCGATGCTATCTACGATGTGTCTACGGGCTTACGGCAAGTAACAAATCGTACGATGCATTTTTTGTTTAACTCCGCGTTAAACAAATTGTTGACATCGTACGGCGAGGAAAAATGCAACGGCGACCGTACGATAGCCACGGCACCCGTGCGGGCGCCGCAATATTTCACCTAAAAGTGGCATCGTACGGGCGCCGTAGCACAAATCGGACCATTTGTGACCGTATACATTACGGCGCCGATACGATGCACTTCTAGGTGAAATCTTGCGGGAAACTCGGGGGGAATCTTGAGGCGCCCGCACGGGTGCCGTGGCTATCGTGTGGTCGCCTTTGCATTTTTCCTCGCCGTACGATGTCAAAGAATGTTTTAACGCGGAGTTAAAACAAAAAATTGCATCGTACGATTTGTTTACTTGCTGTAAGCCCGTAGACACGTCGTAAGAGCATCGCACGTGCACCGCAAGGGCACTGCACGGGCCCAGCACGCGGACACCGTAGCATTTTTCCGAATATCGTACGATTTTGCGACTGAATTTGGGGCCACTCAAATCGTACGATAGTCGTAAGATGACAACCATATCGTAAGAGTGTCTTGCGATG
>JBAMJV010000375.1:12500-17500 GCA_037951105.1 Echinarachnius parma
ATGAATATAATAATAACGCGCATTTCACATAATTTGGGTCTCTATTTGGTTGCTTTGCATTTTCTCGGAGCTGTTAAAACCCCGTTCTGTTCAGGCCCGCAAAGAACATACGCTGTACAAATCTATAGAAGTATTGTATCATCACCATCATTATTATTATTATTATAAAGTGTGTGGCATCATTAATTCATTGTTTGTACGAATGTGACATTTAAATAGGTCATGCATTTTCTTGGAACTGTTAAAAGCATGTATTTTATCATGATAAGTAGTCAGAGTCGGAAACAATCGCATATCACATTTGTACAATTACGCTCTTGGAACCCTCGTAGATGAAATGAGAATATTTAATCAACTGAATACATTTCAATGTAATTTGTTTTCTAGAAAGTCGACAGATTTACTTCTTTTGTAATTTGCCTGCAAAATAAAAATACAAAATATGAGAATTTGAAATGCTTGTCATGTTCTATGTTCTGTTCATTGTTCTAGAAATACCGTATGTGATATCATATTGTTTTATTCTTACAAAGTTGATATTTGGCAAAAATCAATTCACTGAAAAGTGACCAGGGGTGTATATATAGCCACGAGGGGCTGAGGGGCATGTAAGTTCCCTCTTCGACACACACAAAAGGTTTACATAATACATTATCAATAAAGTTGCTCTCGCCCCCCCCCCCCCCCTAAAAAAAGAAAAAAGAAAAGAAAACACACAACAAAAAAACAAATAAAACAAAAACAAAAAACCGAGGCTTTCGGTGGTGCCATAAAAACGGGGGAGGGGTACGGGGACAGGTGCGCCCTCCCCAATTAATAATAATTTTTAAAACATACGAAACATAAGGGGATTAACTTTGGACAAAATTAAGAAAAACATAAGATGTGCCCCATTCAATCTGACCACGCTACACCACTGGCTCTCGGTGGGGGCTGTTCCCTGAAACCCTTTTCAATGCTCGATGATAAACCTGGCACAAACCCTGGATTGTATTAGTCACAAACCAAGGATATACAATCAATTGAGGGATATATGTGCGAGGGATAACCGAATTGATGCAAAATTTGTTTTTATAAAGTAAATTTAAAAACATAGAGAAACATTTTCAGAAATATATTGACAATGAAAATGAGCAAAGAATCGATCGAACCCGAGCATGAGTCACGCCATACGTATTGCTAGATTTGACAACGAATGCATTGAAAATCTAACTGTCAATCTATCATTATTCAAATTATTTACTTTATAATTATCTAGAAACAAAAGGGCAAACTAATTGTGAATTTGTTTTTACATTAAAAATGTAATTAGTTCAATTTAGCTTTCATTAAGTAGTCAATAGTGTTCGTTTTTTTCAGTTTTTCATTAAAATGATCCACTTTGTAAAATTTGTTTAAGATCACTTGGATTTGAACATTCACATTTATCTTCTTCCTTGTTGTTTGGCTTATCATGCTTATGGTAACCGAAAATGGAAAGGGTTTTGATCTTTTAATTCCTCCGTAATTATGGAAACATTTATGATTGAATGAAAGGCATTATAGAAACGCTTTTCTTTTTTTATTTAAGTAAAAATCAATGGTCATAAGTGGTAAAATTGGAAATAAATGTTCACTCTGTGAAACTGTCATACATCATTCAGGGGAATTACAACGATATTGGTTTTATATAATTTAAATATCCAGTATCACTTTTGAAAAATCCTATGCAGTTTATGGATCAAAGACTGACAAACAAAGTCTGAACCACGCCCAAAGACAGAAAATATAAATGTTGTATTATTTTGCAGTATCGGACTTTATTATTTCAAAAGAAACAGCCAAAACGGATGTCAGAATCAAGATTTAAAATGTACGAATGATTTACGAGCCACGATGTTACTTTTAGCAATTTAAGAGTAATTTAATTTTTTTAATTTGATTGTATTTACGAAAACCATTAAATTTTAATTATATATCAGTACTATTAAAACAAAAAACATATTTTCTTATAAATGGAGTTATTAGTATACACCCCATTTCCTTTTAATATGGTATATAACTAACATTCTAATAGCAGTTAGTATAATGTTTATATCACTATGATAATGGTTACATTTATTTTGAACTATCTCGTTGTCAATGTATACATATTGCGTGATTTACTACTGCATTCCGTATATTATTAATTTGTTAATACATTCATTCTAGTTATTAAAAGAAGAAAATTAAATTCAAATGTAATCAAAGCAGACTTTTAGGCTTTTTGATAAAGGTATACTGGAATAGTGTTAACATGGTATTGGAAACTCTGCGATCTACTGTTAACAGAAACTATATAAGGCTAACTTTGAAGAAAAAAAATGAAGAAAATGAAATGATTAATATGATTATCAATCATTATATGATTATCATATATGATTGTCAATCATATTAGGCGCTTTATAAATATGGAATATTATTATTATCATTTGTATTATTATTATAATTATTATTACCCGATGTCAAGAATGTATAATATCTAGCTTACCAGCACTGAAATTCGATTGGTTGCCGTCATCTTTATCGAAAAAATCTCATAAAAGATCCAAGTCTTAGAGAATAAAATGTTAAATGATCATCACTCTGTCATTGTATATCTTGCAGCATAATTAGGGTTGTGTCAATGTGAGTAAAAACGCACAAAATATTATTAATTCACTATCGCGAACATGATGGACGTCATGACAACATAAAAAACGATCTCCAATAAAAAGAGTTCCTCTGGAAATCACATCAATGCTCGCCTGTCGGCTGTCAGTCAGAATCTCAACGCATTATTGAAATAACGTTTCAGAACTTTTAATTTAACATCCGTAGCTATACGGCCCGAGTTCCGTTGACGTAATGAATGAACGTTTCAAGATGCAAGACTATTAAAGTATCGGATCTCGAATGAATGGGATTTTACAAAATAATTAAAATAATATCATCGACATGATGAACGCTGATGCCCGCTGATGCATGCTAACGGAAATGAACGCATCTCAAATGATTGAGGCTCACAAGAAAATAATTATGTTGGTGCATGCGCGGCGTGCTGGCCTGGCCTGTCAATCTCCTTGCGTTATTGAATAATTATATTATATTGTCAGAACTTTTCACTTCATCAAAAAGTGTTAATTTTGGACCTTGACAATTGAAATGGTCTGAACACGAGATGGCGCATTCACAATTAGGAATTGTTCTGAAGTATAATTTACACAACACCTAGACAGAAAAAATCCATCTCGTTCTGGAGGGGTCCTTTAATATTATGACGTCATATTATCTCCTATGTGAGCAGGTGAGAAAACAAAAATCGTCAAAGAACCATTTAAACATTGGCTGATTTTTTCGGACTACACAATACCCAGCCCCAGGCATGCTCTACGTATAGTACGAGGCGGGGGGGGGGGGGGGGGGGGGTGGGGGTGGGGGGGGGGGGGTGTGGCTGCAGCCCGACTTTGTTTTGAAAACGTCCGTATTCGGGCACAAAGCACCCAACTTTCGGGCAAGGGCATGCCATATTCTGATCATAATTGGGGCAAAAGCGGGGCAAAAGCATGTTATATTGGGGAAAATCATATTATTTTTGGGCAAACTCATATCATATTCGGGGAAAAGCGTGTATAACTCTTTTTTTGTTTGTTGTTGTTGCTTATCATAATACGTCCGTATTTGGGCAAAAAGCACCCAACTTCCGGGCAAAAGCATGTCATACAGTTGTATTCGGATCGTAATTGGGGCAAAAGCGGGGCAAAAACGGGGCAAAAACGGGGCAAAAGCATGTTAGATTCGGGGGAAAATCATATTGTATTTGGGAAAACTCGCAAACTCATATCATATTCGGGGAAAAGAGTGTATACTCTCGTTTATTTTATTTTGATTTATTTTTTGTGCTTATCCGGGTAAAATTTGGAGGTCGATACATGTGGGCAAAAGACTTCAGCCCTCTGGAGAAAACGGGGCCAGGCTATAAGTATAAGCACATAAGAATATAGTCCAACAAATCAGCCAATGTTTCGCTGGTTCTTTGACGATTTTTTTTGTTCTCACCCGTTCTCTACATATAATATTAAAGGACCCCCATAACGAGATGGATTTTTCTGTCTAATGAGAATAGTGCTATTTGAATTAATGTTTTTTTGGGATGGTAGGGGCGGATCTAGCACTTTGCTAAGGGGGGGGGGGGGGGTGACCCAATGACGATGCGGATACTGCGTGGAGTTTTTATATGCACAGTTGGCAGCCCAAGGGGGTGGGGGTGGGGGGGGGGGGGGGGTTAAACCCCCTAAACCCCCGACCCCCGTGGATCCGCCACTGGATGGAACCATGAAATAGTATACTCAGTAGGTTCATGCTATACTGATCGGTAAAATTAGTTGCTCGGTATATATTGCATGGAATGATTGTTAATTTCTTAATAAATCTAAAAAATGTCTTACAACTTGGCACTAGAAAGATGCATAAATATGAATTTGCATATTTTTTGAAGAGGCTGAGCTGTCGATGTCCAATCCCTGAGCACATTGGAAAAGGTGGAATTGGCGCATTATAAGAATTCTATAATATGAATATGGGTAAATATAATATTTTGCACACAAGTAATAGGCCTACATCCTCCGCCCCCCCCCCCCTCCGCCTAGTTTGTGAAAAAACACAATCATTAGAATCCTTATCCTTATCCTTATATTGATCAATAGGTGCTATACACAAATTTGAAGAAGAAAAATCATTTCTATAAAATTATAACATTATTGTATTTCTGTGAAAAATCATGTTGACTTGCGCCCTCTAACGAAAAGCATAAGCCAGTTTTGTTTGCGAGGAAGCAGGCGAGAAAAGTCAACCAGATATCGTCCAAAAGCAGGTAGTTTATTTAGTTTTTGTACTTATTTTTGTTATGTATATCTTGGAAGGTTAAATACACATGACTGTAATGTTTCAAGTAGTATAAAACATAATTTTGATATACTTTTTCGGACTTTTTAACAACGCCG
>JBAMJV010000375.1:20000-152500 GCA_037951105.1 Echinarachnius parma
GTGGAGCATCACTTCCAAGCAGCTCATGGTCGTTGAAAAGATCATTCACATAATGGCTTTCACCTCCTGCCGGGTCCCCATTTATAATACACCTGGGTACGGAGCGGCAATAGTGCTGAGGGACAAAAGCGATGGGTATACACTGGTTTCAAGCACAGGAACCAGCTGACTGGAAAGCGTATGCTCTACCAGTCTCATTACACTTCGTCCCTAGTAAATGATACATTCTCTTTAACAGATATAACACATTACTACAAACACAGTGTCTACAAAAATGTTTGAAAGTGTGTTCATATTTAAACAAGTATGATTTGAAATGCCTTCTATGCAAGGGGCTATGACATCATTTGGATGAAACTTTGACTTTTTATTCACCCTCCCACAGCCAAGGTCACACTGCCCGTGTCGTGGTACGGACAGCTGTCGTCAAGGAAACCCAAGTACCCTGTGGGGTCGCAGGACAGCCTATAGCAGAACTTGTATTGACAGGCTAAAATCCTCCCTAGGGAGTGGAAAATATGCACTTTGTATGCAGGAATGATTGCAGTGTGTATCTGTTGACCGGATAATAATGATAATTCAAAGTGATATGATACTTACTTGAATAGTGCTATAATCAAAAAGCCATTAGCTTAATTAGTATAAGTATCAATATTATTATCATCATCGTTGTTGTCGTCGTCGTCATCATCATTATTATCATTATTATTATCTTTGGTATAAAATAACAGCCAAGGTCACACTACCAGTGTCGTGGTACGGACAGCTGTCATCAAGGAAACCCAAATACCCTGTGGTCATCTACAGCCACGGTCTTGGGGGTTGCAGGACGGCGTATAGCAGTACATGTATCGACATAGCTTCATGTGGCTGCTTTGTGGCAGCTGTTGAACACAGGTACATTAAAATGATCCAACTTATAACTTCATAAGCTTTATCCAACAGTGATATTTGAGACTTCAAGAAAAATGTCAAATCTCCAAATGATTTTGGATGAATTTGATAGCGTTATTGGACCATTTTAACATTATGGTAACACAAAATCTACAGATTAATCATGACTAGTAGCTATACTAGAGTGTTTTACAAGTCCATTACATTGTCACTATCTGGAACTTAGGCAATAGATTAACTTTCCTAAAAGAAACACCATGTTAGATACTATTGGGACGTATATCAAGTTAATTTATTTGTTTTTTTAGATTTGAGGTTTCATGTGTTTTTTTTTTTATTAACTTGAGAGTAATTTGAGGACGTAATCTTTGTCTGGAGAATTAAAATGTGCCTCTGACGCTAAACTTATTTTGATTAATATTTTCAGCAGTACTTTTTCTTAATTTTCTTGATCAGAGACAAGTCAGCATGCCGTTCATTCACACTGGACGAAAAGAACAGCAATGATGAAGCAGGGGATAGTGAGAAGGAGATATACAAATGGCTGGACTTCCATGCAGCACCGTACGACTCAGAGGAACTAAGGAATAAACAGGTCAGTCACAATTTTTTTTGTAATGATTTTGTTCATATATAATTTCTCCAACAAATGTAACCCGTTCAAGGCTGATTGATTTTGCTGTAACATGTATTCTCCACAGACTCCGGCCCGAGTATTTCCGGGACCAGTCCTGAATGGGTTAATACAACAATTTGTAACATAACACTCGGCTCGACACTAGCACTTGCCCGCTTGCCCGGGGCAAGTAAAAATTGGTGTCGGGCAAGCAAAATGTCATAAATTGTCTGGCTGGCTTGGGCAACTAAATAATTGTTCAACTATGAGAGAACAATGTAATTTCTTACATCCAAATCTCATTGATAAGTAAGAGGGCAAGTAAATTTCATATTGGGGCAAGCAAACCTTCAACATATATGATTTGACTTGCCTGAAAGGGCCAGTAGAGAAAAAAGTTATTGTGGAGGCTTGAAGAAAAAAAATCAAGTTTTCATGTTTTTGTCTTATAAGATTAACAATAGTTTAATCTATCATGTGTAAAAATTACAGACCAAAAGGGTAATCCTAAAGGTGAATTTTTATGCCTCCGCAACGAAGTAGCCGGAGGCATTATGTTTTCGGGTTGTCCGTCCGTACGTCCGTCCGTACGTCCCGTTCTCGTGATCGCGTTATCTCAAGAAACGATTGACGGATTTTCACCAAACTTGGGTCATGTATGTATCTTGGAGAGCCAATGAACTGATTAGATTTTGGGGGTCATGAGGTCAAAGGTCAAAGGTCACAGGGCTCGTTATATGTAAAAGTAGCTTGAGATTGGAAATCTCAAGAACTGAATATCAGATTTCAATCCAATTTGATACCTGAATGTATCTTAGGGAACAAGTGTAGTCATTAGATTGTGGGGTCATGAGGGCAAAGGTCAAGGTCACTTATAGCTAATAATTGTGATACGTCAAGATCTAAAAGACATAGTACCATCAAAATTAAGTTGACGTAATTAATTCAGTGTACATGTTGATTTGGGCTTGATATAAATAAATTGCGTAATGGCGGAGGCATCATTTTCGACTGCGCGCAGTCGAAGATCCATCTAGTTAATCATTTTTCTGAAGTCATGTGTATTCACAGTGTTACCGAACTGTAACTTTGAAAGTGATTTTCTCCGTATTTTTTTTTCACAGCTGGTTATCTATTCCACATTTAAATGGTTGTATCTCGGCGCTCAGCTCAAGCCACCAAAAATTATGATTTAAACATCAAATTAAAGCTTGAGACATGGACAACAAGATGGTATACATAACTCAAACATGATTAATGTCAAGATGTGTCTCAATTTGGGCTAGCCGGTCACATATGATAATGCTCTCTCTCATTCTGTGCAGGTGTACCAAAGGAAGGATGAGTGTATCGCTGCCCTGGACTACCTCCAAGATATGAATGAAGGGTCACCGCTCGACAACGACCTCGACCCTGACTTTGACTTTGCTCAATTCCAGGTAAATTGAACCTTTCAACTTTCAACTTACCGTATTTGCTGGTGTATTAACCGCACCTTTTTTCAAAAAAAAAAAAAAAAAAAAAAGGGGTGCGGTTAATACACGACCGTATTAACCACACTTTTTTTTTTTTTTTTTTTTTTTTTTTTTTATTTTTTTTTTTTAGGGGGTGCGGTTAATACACCGGAGCGGTTAATACACCGACAAATACGGTAGCTAGAGTATACTAGAGTAGACTAATTTCAAGTTTCAAATTATAAGTTCTTCATGTACATGTATCTCTCTATTTTACTCTCTTGTGGTATTTTACATGTTTTTCATTGTTTTGTTTTATTGATTTGATTTGTTCGCCCTTTTGGCCCCAAGGGTCACCTTGACATGGATACTGTAGCTGTTGCTACATGTGGACGTGGTGTGGCAAGATTGGTAGAGTGCGCGCTTTCCAATCGTGAGATCCCGAGTTCGAACCTAGTGTATGCACATCGCGTTTGTCCTTCAGCAAGACAATTAATCCACATTTGCTGCTCTCCACCCAGGTGTATAAATGGGTACCCGGAAGGACGGAACGTAGTTCCTTAGCATTGTGTGCGCCCACAATGGAATGCTCCCCAGGGAGTGGAAAAAGTGCACTCTGAGTGCTGGATTGATTGCAGAATGTATCCGATGACCGGGGTAATAATATAATTGTAAAGCGCTTAGAGATGATTATCAATCGTGATGGGCGCTATATAAATTGAGGATACAACCATGGCTTGCCGCAGTAGTGATTACATGGCATTGTAACTATTAGAAAGACCTTGGACAATCATTTCAATTTTAAAGTTCTATCCTCATCATGACTTGTACAGAGTTTGCTATTTTCAATGCTTTTGATTGTTGTATTTCATTATTTTTATTTATTTGACTTTTCTTTCAGGGTAAACTGGACATGGGTAATTTAGCTGTTGTACATCATTCATTTGGGGGTGCTACAAACATAGATTGCCTCAGTAGCAATTAAATTACATTGTAATTATCAGAAACATTCACTTCAATATTGAAGTTCTAACCCCATGTTTTGCAGTGTTTGATAATGTTTTTTCCTTGTTTTGTTTGATTGCTTTTGATGTTCTGTTTTATTGCATTTTATTTGTTTGTTTCACTGCTTTTGATTGTTGTTATTCATTGTTTTTATTTGTTGCTTTTTCCCCCAAGGGTCACCTGGACATGGACAATGTAGCAGTTGCAGGACATTCATTTGGCGGTGCAACAACCTTAGCTTGCCTCAGTCGAGATGACAGGTTCAAGTAAGTATAACATGGCAGTTACTGGCCCCATTACATAAAAAAATGTCCAATAGTTTTAACTACTATGGCCACAGACCATCAGCATTGGGGATCGCAGCTGTTGCCATAGTAATTACATTAATTGGATAGTTATAACAATTGGTAAAGTTTTATGAAAGACTTTTAGACTTTTAAAGTTAGTTCAGATTCGTAAATGGACATTCGTAAATGGACATTTGTTGTAGTTGTATATCAACTGCGTTTGTCCTTCAGCAAGACAATTCATCCACTATTGCTGCTCTCTACCCACAGGTCTTTCAATTGGGACTCAGTAGAAGGTGAAAGCCTTTATGTGAAAGATCTTCTCAAAGCACATGAGCCACTTGGAAGGAATGCTTCCTAGGGAGTGGAGATGGTGCACACAATGTGTGGGGGCTGACATTGTGTTATATTAGGCGCTATATAATGCGCACCTGTAATGACTATTATTAAAGCAGATGCGTGGTGCCTTCTTGCGAACTCCTTGTGAACTCTTTGTGCACGGTGTGGAAAACACTGGATGGGTGTTTATGCAGTGTGCATAAACTAGCCTAGTTTGAAAATGGTGACCCATGGTAATCATACACCACAAAACGACCAACAAGTCGGGAAAAATTATTATGTTGATTTTCACATGACATTACAGTAGAAGTCATTACCTTTACAATGGTATATAATTTGTCATATTCGGACAAGGTAAACCCTCTAAAAATGAGGGCCAAATATTTGGAAAATGACTGAAGCTGCAGTTTTAAAACAAGGGAGAAACGGGCCACTTCAAAGATCGGCGTCCATTCAAGCGCTGTAATCTGATAATTTTTATTCAATGAAAAATCATATTTAAACAAGATTTCTGACTATCAAAATTTCACAGAAGGTAAATTGAAATACCTTCATTCAGGAAATACACAAATCCTGAATCTCATATTTTAAACCAAATTTGACTATCTCAGCGACATAACGGTCGTTTTGTGGTGTAAGGTCACATATGTTAAGTATTGGCTGAAATATGCCCATCAGAATTAATTTTTTGTCAATAGGAAATCAGTGTTATAGTGCTCTGTTTGGTAAATTTTATGAACCAGAGCAAAATAACACTGATCTCCTATGGAAGAAAAATTCATTAGGATGGGCATATTTCAGCCAATACTTAACATTTTCGATTGATTTTCAACATTTGGACATTATTGGTTATGCTCTTTCAGAAATTGAAGTTCAAATTGAGAAATTCTAAAAATAGATTTTGATGATGTCACAGGTTCGGTACTCTATTACAAACCTGCATATTTATGGTGTTCAATGTTATGATGTGTACATACTTGAATTCCAATATTTTCATTTTATCCAGGTGTGGAGTTGGCTTCGATGTGTGGATGTTTCCCCTTGATGAAAGTCACCTGAAGGTCGAGCAGCCCATACTCTTCATCAACACCGAAAGCTTCCAGTGGCGCGACAACATGACCGCCCTCCTCCCCTTAATACCGGACCTGCAAGCCATATCAGGCCCACGGCAGATGATCACCATACGGTAATTAATTTTCCCTATTATTGTGCCTCGACCACTTCCAACCCGTTCCCTACTTGATACAAGGAATCCTTATAAACGTGGATCTTAACCGGTTACCTTTGAGATTCTGAAATCCCCATAGACTTTGAACATAGCCCACCTGGTTAAAAGGATCATGAAAATTACCTTGTTATAACTATACCGGCACTGTAGCTCTTATTAGAACTACAAGCTCAAGAAAGAATACCAACAGTCCTTTCCAGGACTACCAACAGTCCTTTCTAGGACTACCAACAGTCCTTTTTAGGACTATCCTAGAAACAACAGTCCTTCTCAGGACTCACCAATCCTCTCCTCATACATGGTGCAACTGCAAACCACACGTATAACCTTGTTATAGATATATACATAAAATGTAGATATCTTCTCTAATCGGGGTAACAAAAAGAAAATTGTAGATAGCTTGTTCCAGTAAAATATCCTTGTTAATGCTAAAAGGGCTGGGGCGGATTCCACCCTCACCCACTCTTAAAATTGTTCATTTATGATTATAAAATTAATATGCTGCCAGGATTTTTCTTTGAAGTCTTTAAAAAAAAACAGGATTATGAGAAAATGGGAGAATGCAATAGTAAATGACCAAGCAAGAAGAATAGCAGGCTTACTTTTGTACTATTTTATTTAAAACAAGAGGGCAAAATCTAAAATTTGTACCACGTCATGACAGCGTTCTTGTATAATGCCCTTAGTAATTAAGATTATTCAGGTAATTTTGGGGTTCTTATTGGATTTACAAAACAGTTCTTTGGCTTTAATAGGTTTAATCATTCTAACGTCTTTTTTTGGTAGAGTACTGGTCTAGCAATCTGGAGGTTCCGGTGAAGCCAAATTTTCTTTGCTCATTATTTTGCCTCCGCCAACGAACTGGCCGGAGGCATTATTTTCATTTATATTATATATTTCTGGTCAGTTTCTGTATGTTTTAAATAACTTTCTTTTCTATCACAGTGGGACAGTCCATGTGAACCAGTCTGACTTCAGCTTGCTGGTCCCAAAGTTCCTGGCCAAGTTAGCGCAGCTGAGAGGATCCCTGGACCCGTATGTTGCCATGGAGATTAACAACAGTGCTGCAATCCGCTTCCTGGCTAAATACCTTGGTATGTTCAAGCTACTAGTTATTTATTTGTTGAGTTGCCCGGTAAACCAAATATATTTTCCCATTATTACATCTAAATATCCATTTAGGTCAATTTTCCAGCCTGATTTGTGTTAAAAACTATATACAATAACGGAAAATAACATATTTTCACCAGTTTAAAAAAAGCCTTCATGTATATCTCCATTTCATCATGATTTTTAGACAAATAAAATTAAATTTAAATTGATGGTCATTTACATGTATATTTCCAATTATCATGATTTTTAATTCAACAATTTAAAAACTTGAATTCATTTTCCAGATCTTGACACACCGGACGAGACGGACAGCCCCTCGACGAACAACCACATCATCATCGGCACCAACGTCAATCTGGAGCCTGACCCAGAGCAAGAAGATGCGAAGAACGAAGACCACACCGATCACAAGATGGTGGAACGGACGAGGGAGAGGACGGAGTCGATGATGAGCCACGAGCACGAGCACGACGGGAGTAAACACGATCACGGGAAGGACGGACGGAAGGAGGAACATGCAACAGACGGCGACATGAAGGAAGAACGAGAAGATGATAGTGCGGAGAGGGAAGGAGTGGATGAGGAGGATCAGCAAAAGAATGGAGGGCATGTTGACGAGAAAAAAGATGACAACACAAAAGAAGGAGAAGATGATAGTTAAAAATGTTTTATTCATGAATAGTCCTGCCACTAATTGAAAGAATTAATTTATAATGTTAATTATTTATCATGGTGAGAAAAGGGAATAAGGGAACGAAGAGGGGAAAACAGATGACAACATGAAATAAGGAAAAGAAGATATTAATAAGGAAAGGGAAGGAATGGAAGATGAGTACAAAACAGATGAGCAAATGAAAGAAGGAATGAGGAATAGCAAAATAATGGGGGATTGAAGACTAGAAAACATAACAGATAGTTACAAAAAAGAAAGAGCAATATGAGGAGAAGAAAACAGATGATGATGGAGAGAAGAATGAGAATCAGCAAAAGGATGGAGGGAAAATGAATGAAAATAAGGCAAATGTAGAGAGGGAGGGGGTGATTAAGGAAGAAGAAGAACATGAATGTGATACAAAAAGTACTAATATAAATGTTCAGACACTCGTGGTGCAATGTTTGCAATTGATGATGATACTTTCTAATTGCCTTTTGGCAAAAAATGCTCTACAAGTCTTTGTTTCAACCGACATAGCTCCAGCTAAAATGCTGGTTTATGATTGGCTACAAAGCCATGATATAATGTTGGTTTGAATCTGATCGTAATGATATCAGCAGTTGCATTTGTCTTTCTTTTTTGTGTGTGCAAGGAAGAAGATAGAGAAGATTTTCAAATATGTTACTTGTTTTTCTTTTAAAGTGATCCATTAGCTTTGTATTTTCCCCCAAAAGTGATATTGGAGACTTCAATCATATACCCATATCATTGTAAGATTCTTCTGAATAATGTGTGATAGCTTCATAGATAAAGAACACTGTTTACCTAGTAAAAATAGTGAACATTAAAGGGTACCACCACCCAAAAATAATATTCTTATAAATGAAAGGTAACATCTTTAGTAGTCCATTCCATCAACAAGTTCAGGAAAATGTGTTTCCAGAATAAAATATATACTAGTAATTGGATAACGCATTGATGCGTTCATGGGTCTGCATGTACGAAGACTACCTTTGTCCAGAGCGAACGAATCGTCCGGGATTCTATCGTCTCCAAACGTATGCGTGAAAAAAATTGGCGCTCTCGCAAATGTTTGGCGCCTACGGAACCATGAAATAATAATTGTTCCGTAAGTAGTGGTAATTAATTGCATTGTTTATGAATTACACAACCCTTTGCAAAATGTTGGGTATACATTTGATATCACAAGCCGGTACCAATTAAAACATATCATTATGTGTTGTTCTTTGCCTGGTGGTCCCCTTTAATGACAGATTGTTATCACCTACTGCCCATTGATTTAGATGTCAATCGAAGTACATTCCATAATGCTTTTCAATTCAATCATAAATATCTCCATAATTAGGGAGACATTTGAAAAATAAAAAAACAGTAATTTCATTCTCCTGTTTAATACCATAAGCCTAATCAACAAGGTATAGCAGAAGTGTGAAATCTCCAAGTGATTTTGATTTAATTTGACAAAGTTAATGGATCACTTTGATATTACATGGAAGTTGCAACCACCGGAGGTCCAGCTAATGCAGTGATATGATTGGCTAAAAATTAGTCATGATACTATTTAAATAGTTGCAATCATTTACAAAGTTACAATCAATGGGTTGTGGTGAAAGAAACTGTAAGTACTAGAAAAATATAAAGAAAAAAGAAGGATAATATTGATACAAAAAACTTTCATTGGTTAGGGATATTCATATACACAATTTACAACTTCAACTAACCTTAAATGTGTATTAGGATATTATTTTTCTAATGATGTATTTTGTATTGTACGTAGAATGACTGCCAGTTCATTGTTTTTAACAATATGTGTAAAAACAGGTGCTGTGTTTAATGATGTTCAACTGATCATAAAATCACATGGCAGAATGTGAAATTATGTCCATATTTTGCAATGCACTGTATGTAAAAATGACTGCCGATTTGTTGTATTTATTAAATATATTTGTGTAATGTCTGCCAGTTTTGATTGTGATCAACAATCTTAAGAATCATATGAAAGTTGTTATGTTATCAAACCTGTGTTAGCAGCAACCTGTCTTAGCAGCCTCCTGTCTATAGCACTCAATCTGTCTATAGTAAGTTAGCAACCAATGTACCGAAAGCGTCCTCCTACAGGGTAAACAATATTATGGAACCTGTCTATAGATGTCACCTGTCTACAGTGGCCACTTTCTTGGATAGCTGTCAATATAGACCGGTTTTGACTGTATGTACGATGTATGACTGACAAGTTGTGAATTGACTGTCTGTTTAATATACTTATCAATTGTATGACGCACCTCATGACCCCCGGGAATAGTGCGTCATGGTAGGGTCATTTACCACAACATTTTTGACGCAGGTACCGTCAAGGCAACCCTTGGTCCGTCACATCATGACGAAAAAGGTGCGTCATGATTGTCAAGTCAGTTTACCCGTCATGGTTCGTCAAAATCAAGAGATGGTGCGTCACAAAAGTGATCGTATGTACCGTCATTGTAATTGAATGGTCCGTCAAAATTTTGACACGGGTGCGTCATGGTATACCGAAATCCAACTAACATAGGACCAATGACGCGCCATTCCCGGGAGGTGCGTCATACACTTGATAAGTGTATAAGTTTTGTTTGTACAATGTCTGTACATTAACATGCACTTCATGTTTTGGTGATTTTATTCCACCATAACCGTCTTTCAACCAATCTGCTTTTAATTTTTACTACCTTATACCCTTTTTCTGCTGGATTCTTCTTCATTTTGTAAGACAATATTTTGTGGTGGTATATGTTGGTACCTTTATCTTAAAAATGACAGAAATTGCATTTATTGGTATTTGCATTAAACATTACAGATCAGGATGTCTAGATATACGCATGTGTATCATGCAATTTTGGATCCATCCTGTATACTATTTGTAAAATAGACATGTAACTGGTATTAATTTATTACTATATTTATTGTTCATGGTTTTGCCATTAAATAAATTATTTATATTATGATTACAGTTATCATAATTTTGACATTTCCTACCGAGTATTTATAAATATAAAAAAAAACTATTCATAGATTTAGATATGTATATTTATGATTGATTTTGTAAATTTTGCTTTTAATTTATCTTAGGTTACTATTTTCAGGGTGACAACTTGTCAATGGCTTCACCTAAATAGGATTCGTTGGATAGTCAAACCTGTCGTAGCGGCCACCAAAAGTGATCTTTATATAGATAAAAGCAATGTTATAGAACCTGTCTATATAGGTCACCTGTCTACAGTGGCCACCGTTCTTATTTCCCTGTGGTACATGTAGTTACTTTACACAGGTTTGACTGTTAGTATGCACACATAAACAACACATGGGCATTTGTTCAATATTGTGCTTTCTTTGTAACTTGGCAATCCGTTAATATGTATTACCATTTTGTTCATCATTTTTGTGAATTGCTTCCACATATAAAAGTTTTTCTTGAGTTTATGCACATTTTTATGACCAAATCTCGTAAATTTCTGTGTACAAATTTGTTTTGTTATCATTGTAAATGGCTTCCACATTTAAAAGTTTTTCTTGAATTCATGCACCTTTTTATGACCGAAGCTAGTTAATTTCTGGGTACTAATTATTCTTGCTACATAGATTTTCATGTGCTTCTATTTATATGTGTATGTTGAACACAGTTGCATTATTGAATATTCATATTAAGAAACCAAAGAAAAAGACAATTATTTTGCTCTAATACCTGTCTTATACAATGGTATGATATGTTTTGTACTATTTATTTGAATCATGTTATAAATTCGAAACTGGTTGAGTATCGTTTAAAAAAAATAATATTGGACCAAGGTAATTTAATTTACATGTTATATTTGGCTTCCATTTCTCGTGGTTTGAATTGAGACAAAATATGTTAATGACGATGTAATGACCGTATACAACTGTAATAAGTGTATGATATAACTGTATAGTTATGTTTTAATATTTAGAATAATGTGTTGATAGAATCTTGTGACTGAATAGGAAATAACTTGCCAGTTTTAAATTTACTGCCTTAACAAAATGTGTAGGTTTTGTTTTATTATACTGAAATTGACAAGTTTGAAATCTGCCTGTAGATGGTAATGTTATTTTGTTAGTAAGAGAAAAGTGGTTAAAATCAGTATTAAGGACAATTATAATGTTCATCTTCTTTTTTGCCTATTTTTTTCTTAGGGTGGTAAGGAAGGATGGGACTTGTATTTTTGTTATATTCTCATGTAATTTTACAGGAGTGAAATTACTATGTTATCTTTTAACATGGAAGTATACATTGATGTATGAATCAAAAAAAAAATCAGGGGATATGTATGCTAACAGTACAACATTCAAATTGTAATAGGTTTTTAATTCTTAAAGCTACATGTATAGGATTTACATATAAACTTTGTTTTTTAAAAGATGTTCAAATGAGAAAGCCAAACATTTGCATGATTTAAAATATACGTACCATAATTATCACAATTATAAATAAAAATTGATGTGAAAGTTGTATCACTTAAATGACTTGACAACCATTAGTAATTACAATTTAAATGTAAACTATATTTTGATAAACGTATTAGGCAATTAATTAGTGATCAATTAAATGATTTTCGGCCGATCCCATGTTATGGCCATTGAAACAGAATTTTACGATTTTTGACCCTTATTATCATAATTCTGATAATAACAGTACATTACTGCAATTTTCATCAGTAATGTATATTATTTTGAATTTAAAGTATTATTGTATGAACTGTATGCTATTGATTATTTTTGCACTTTTACACTTCAGTTTGGCACGTGGGCATTATTACATTGTATGTGTGATCATTTATTTCTTAAATTCAGATAAAATACATGTATCTCGCATTATTATTTTCAGAACTTGTGGATTGGATTTCCAGAATCACTCTCTTTAGAATATAATTGTATGGTATTGGTTCCTTGTACATGTGTGTACAGTGGAACATTGTTTTAACAAGTGCATTAATTGTGACCATTACAGTTATCTTATTTAAAGATGGTATATCAGGGCCCGTTTCATTAAAGGGTCTTAGCTAAGACCATTGTCTTATCTTATCTGGCGCAGAGCTACGGTGCGTTCCGCACAGAGCGTCGATAGCCGTTGGAAATTCAAAAGCTTTTTTTTTTAGTAGTTACTACTGTAGCTATGTGCCAGATAAGATAAGACAACAAGTCTTAGATATTCCAAAGACCCTTTCATGCAACAAACCCCTGGGTAACAAGCAAAAGAATATATATGACCTTACACCACATAACGACCGTTATGTCGCTGTGGTAGTTTGTCCGTTATTGATATAGTCAAATTTTGTTTAAAATATGAAATTTAGGATTTTGGTATTTCCTACATGAGAGTATTTTTATATACCTTTCGTGAAATTTTGAGCATCAGAAATCATGCTTAAATATGATTTTTAATCAAATAAAACTGATCAGATTACAGTGCTTGAATGGACGCCGATCTTTGAAGCGGCCCGTTTTCTCCCTAACTTTAAAATTAATTCAGCCATGTTCCAAATCTTGGGCGCTCATTTTGAGAGGGTTCGCTTAGTTCAAATATGACAAATTATATACCGTTTTAAAGGTAATGACTTCTACTTTAATGTCATGTAAAAAGTAGCACAATCATTTTTCCTGACTGATTGGTCGTTTTGTGGTGTAAGGTCACATATTAAAGAACTGGGTCCAGCTTTATAAAGAGGGTTTTGTTATATCAGAGCTCTTTATAATGAGCTTTCACTGTATGGAGTCAAGGTATATAACTTGGAATTCCCGTATCCCACCAACTAACATAGAGAAAAGTAAAATTTGTTGGTACACCTACCTATCTCTATTTCCGTCCAGTTTGTGTGGTCGGTTTTAGTGCACTTAATGTATAATTGGTCGTAACTTGACGAATCATTTAATAGTTATTAAACGTTTGCACTATCTACATGTATATCTTAAATGTTCATAATTTATATAATTTTAACACCAATTCTTGATTCTTGAACACTCCGCCATATTGAAGGGAAAATAAAATAATGTAAGAAATACTGGAAATTTGTGATGTTTGAAATGATAATATATTGAATATTACTATAATTTGCATCAACATTGTTTTCCGTTTGTTTTTTGTGTGTGTGCATAATGTATATGAAGAGTTTATATGCAAAATCCAGTAAACACAATTTTTGATCGTCATAAAGCACAAAATATTGTCTTTTAAGAGACACTTTACTCATTACATATTAAGGTTTACTTTTAAAGATATTGTATGATTAACGGTATCTCACATTTTTGTACATTATTTTCATTGTTTTTCAGCAAATGGTAAAAATGGTTTTATCGGTTTTTGCATAATTTAAAGGGACACTTAATTATTGGTACTTCCCAAAATGCCCCTCAACACTAAAATGGTTGGTTTTAATTACATTTGAAAGTTCCTTGAATAAAACATGTAAAATGAGAATCATTCCGTTTCAAATGCTCTCATAGTTGAAAAATTTGATTTCAAGATATTTTATTCATAAGTCTACCGGCTGGGGGACATTTTGACTTTTTAGAAAAATACAAACAATGATTTGAAAAAAATCAAAATATGTTTTTAAATAGTTGTTGATGATATCTCTATTGAATCATTATTTTAACAAAACATTAAATGCACAATTTTGTATGAAAAAATGGCTAAAACCAATGAGTTTTTTAGAGAGCGCCCTCTTATACGGCTCTATATAAGCCTGAAACATATTTCGAAATTCAAATTCTGAGCTAGGCGAGACTAAATGAACGCATCCCCGAGATTAAATGTGATGTGGTACAGTGGAACCTCTTTCTCACGAGCTCTATTATTACCAGGTACCCGATATAGATATCGAGAGGTCATTTCACAGGTCTTGCTTTCAATTAAAGGACCTAAAGAATACAATGTACTGTGACAATTATTTCATAGCTGATGATTTGAAACATAGGTCTGCCAAAAAAAAATCCATGAAAATAAACACAGTAGTGATTTTAGACTAGTTTTCTGATGCCAAATCTCACTTAGCAGCCAATTTACGCCCCACCCACATTTAGGGTCCGGAATCGGCTGCTTGATCGACATGTAATTGACAATTCATTGGCTTACGTCATGACGCGTCATCTACAGAATTTAGTTCATTAGTCCGTTCTTTAGATGACGTCACATTTTGGCGATTTAAAAGGGGCGTTCCCAGGACAATTAGATATTTACTAATTACCCCAAAATTTATTGATTTCATGAGAAAAGGCTACCAAATTATTTTTCTTCTGGAAAAATTACATATAGAGAGCCGAATTCTGAAAATTAGGCCATCTAGACGCTGTTGTTCCTTTAATTGTAATATGTGACCTTACACCACAAAACGACCGTTATGTCGCTGTGGTAGTTTCTCTGTTATTAGCTAAAATAGTCAAATTTTGTTCAAAATATGAGATTTAGGATTTTGGTATCCCTGAATAAGCATACGTATCTCAATCTACCTCCTGTGAAGTTTTGAGTGTCGGAAATCATGTTTAAATATTATTTTTCATCTAATAAATGTGATCTTATTACAGCGCTTGAATGGACACTGATCTTTTCAGCGGCCCGTTTCTCCATTATTTTAAAAATGCTTCAGCCATATTCCAAATCTTTGGCGTTCATTTTGAAAGGGTTTGCTTAGTCCAAATATAACAAATTATATACCATTTTAAAGGTAATGACTTCTATTTTAATGTTAAACGAAAATTAGCACAAACATTTTTCCCGACTTATTGGTCGTTTTGTGATGTAAGGTCACATATACAATCGATTGTATCTCTTTCTGCAACAGGGCCATAATGAGGTAAATTCAATGGGACCCTAGGTGCTCGATACAATGAGGTTTCACTGTTAGGGAAATCAAACGCATCTCACAACAAAGAAAATTCAACAGAATTAAATGCAAAACAAATTTCATTTTCATTTTGTAATAAATACTCAATGCTCCTGCTGAGTTTATTTTCATATTTCTTATTTTCATATAAAAAAAGGTCAACATAACAAAACGAAATAGTCCATAAGTATTTACATCAATGGTTCAATATCTGTGCAGTCATGTACAATGATATAGTAAAAACAAAAGGACAATAAAAATCACACATACGTTCATGTACATAAATACAAACATACATTATATTTTACATACATACATACATACATACATACATACAAAATATCTGCCTCTCATACAAATAATAATCATAAAATCTCTTGTTATGTCCATTGCAAAAAAAAAAGAAAATTCAAATCCAATAGATATTTGTATTCAATTAAGAGATAAAAATAGTTTGTTCTTTTTCACAAGCCCACTGAATAGATTATATGCCTAGATTCACACATCACAATCAAGACATTGTAATTTTAGACACCTTTTTCGACATCCAGATTTACACATCGGGAGTCAAATATCAAAATTCAGACATCCCATTTCCGACATATTTCTAAATTTAGACATTGATAAAATTTTGTATCACATCTGCAATTTATCGCAAAAGTTAGTGCACATAGTAAATAAGTGTGCACACATACAAAACAAAAATCACACATAAAAATATTTGAACAGAAAAAGCACTGAAATAATAAGGCAGTTAGTTACATTGTTACCAAAACATTTGCAAGCACTCGACATTCTACTGTGTAAAATCATACAGACACGTACAAATGTACGTGTAAAATAAAGGCAGGGTACACCATTAGCACATGTCCGATAGTCGTCCGGGACATGTACGAGTCAGATCCGGGCCAGTATTTATGGGGAAACCAAAACAAAGTAGTTGCCCGAACAGGACAAGTAAATCCCGCAAATCATTTTAAAAAGCAAATTTAAGTACCATGCATCATTCACCATTAATTTTTATAGGCAAGTGAAATTTTCTTTTAGGCAAGTTTTTTTAAAACTTACCAAGAACAGGTAAGTTACATAGCACCCTGCATCGAGGGGGGAAAAGAAGAAATTATGTGAATAGTTCAATTGGAAATTGCGATAAAAATGCCAGTTTTTACAATTTTATCCCGTTCCCTATAATTCCCATAAGAGTTAATAGAGGACCCAACAGATCACCGAAGGCAATGGAGCAAGGTAATGTCAAATAAAATGTATAAATTAATGTCTTTTGAATGATACTTCGTTCTTCACAAATCAACATAAATATTTTTGAAATTCTGATCAAAAGTACCACATACTGTAAACGTGGTAATGTTCGCGGATTACGCGCTAAAGTCGGCTTCCTCGAAATTAAAAAGCCGCAAATGTGTTTTTGTGTGGCTTAGCGCAAAATATTAATCGCGCGAAAATAACATTTACAGTATTTGTTGTTATTTTCTCCAGGGTTCATACTCATTTTCAAGTCAAATTACATGATTTTTTCCATGACCTTTACAGCAAGAATTTGTCTAAGGTTCTTGAATTCTTTAAATTAATAAACCTTTGTAACAAAATAAGTAATAAAAAAAATCTTTAATCTATTTCAGCGCTAAAAAAAATGCAGATAAAAGGAAATTCTAAGTCTTTCCATGACCCATACTTGTGCGAGTATACTCCTAGGAGGTTCTACACAGTACTGGAAAAAGAAGAAGAAGAAGAAGAAGAAGAAGATTTTACATTTTCCCCTGACTTTCAAGGACTGGAAAACACAATAGTCAACTTCTATGACCGTCCCAATTTTTTGTCCAAGGATTGGAACATATGGTTCTTTAGCACTGTGTGCGAACCTGCGAGGTGCCAGGCTGGAATACTCCCCAGGGAGTGGTATATGTGCACTTTGCGTGCTGAATTAATAGCAGTGTGCATCTGATGACCGGGGTAATAAATAATGTTGCGCCGCGAGCATCGAAAGACCGAACATATACGCTGTACATGTATAAGTAGCCACCATTATTCATTTTACTGCTATTATTATTGGCATGGTAGATACATAATTGAACAATGCAAATGCTGCTACATAATACATTCAAAGCTATGCACACACATACAGTACACAATGCGATCAAAATAAAACAATTATGCAATACATACAATTTTCAAATTTCAAATAGTAAAATCTTATCTACACACGGGAAAAAAAAATAGTGCATCTGCATTTACAAATATTTCTTCCAGAATCTAAGAGTACAGGTTCTAAAATTTGCAATTAATATTTCATTCATAAAGTTTTGTTTAATTTTTGTATTATCCGAGTAGAAAAATAAAAGAACGCATCAGTCTCTGGTACAGTGGAACCTCATAATAAAGAGCTCTGATAAAAATTAAAAAACCCTCATATAACAAAGTTATTTTACTGATATGATGTCTTTATATTCTTCTCTTTTTTTTACCAGTGAAAAGAATACACAGACAGGGGCTCAGGATGAATTAGCCCCCCAAAAATGCCAAAAAGAAAATTGTAAATTTGCATAGATTTTGATGCAAATCAAATTTTGGAGTGTTATTTGTATGCAAGCAAGCATGAAAAGTAGCCCCCCCCCCCCCCCCCCCCCCCAAAAAAAAAAAAATTAAAATTAAATTTCCCCCGTCTGTTTACCTCGATTTAATCCGTTCCCTACGAGATTCTAAAATCTCCTTAGACTTTGTACACAGCCCGTAGTCAAGGGGTTAACAAGATACCCGGTAGAACAATGTAATGTTCATGGCACAAAGGACCTTGTTATACAAAGGTTTTACTGTAATTTTACTGATATGAGTGCTTTATATTATTTTGTTTTTTTACCACAGTACAGTATATCAAGCCTCCACATTAACTTTACTCTCTACTGGCCCCGTTTGGGCAAGTAAAATCATAAATTATCAAATTTTTACTTGCCCAACATAAAATGTACTTGCCCGCTAAGAAATTAATAACTGCTTTAATACCTGTTAGGCCACATACATTTGAAATTTAAAATAAAATTATATTTGTCAGAAATATTCAGATTGCAATTCAATAAATCAATTCAAATAACTAGCAAATCAACGACCATAATATTTTCATTACGCACAAAAATGTATGAAATATAAAAAGAAAATGTTTACCTACTTTTTAATATCATAATCAAATTGATTTGCTAAAAAAAAAATAGTCAGAATTTAAGTCAATAAATATATTTCAATAAGAAGTAAAAAAAAAGAAGTTATTGTCCATTATTCTTTGTTGAGGTATTACATTATGAAAGCTTATTAGAGCTTTAAAAATTCTTCTTACACGTATTGAACATAGTTATATTGATCTCCTCAGATATATAAAAGATATTGAAAATTGAGACATATCTGACAAAACATTATATTCAAATAACTTGTGGCAGTTTTATACCATCATTTAGTAACTTGATTTCGAATTTATAATAATGTTTATCAACTTACGTACATGTATGTAGTTAATCTTAAATAGGAAATTCTGCATAAATTTGTCATACATATGCTGTAATGCCTACAAAGTTTACTTCCGTTAATAAAATCATCAAGCCGATTAATTATTTGTGAATATTTCACAAATAATGCTGAAAATTTGAATTCCTTGACTTGGAATTTAGAAAAATCTTTAAAAAAAAAATCATGTACACTGTACATGTACATGTATGTTGCAGTGTTATTAATGCAGTATTCAAAATATATATCAACGTTAGGTATTCAAATGTATTGCAGTATTATTTGATACAAAAGGCAGTAGATTATACAGCAAGCCCCCCACATTACATGATTTTTCTTTGCTTAAAGGGTACCACCACCCAAAAATAATATTCTTATTAAAGAAAGGTAACATCTTTAGTATTCCATTCCATCAACAAGTTCACAAAAATATGTTTCCAGAAAAAATATATAATTGGAAAACGCATCACCATTCTAAAGCATGCGCTCATGTGGTCTGAATTGCGAAGACTAATGTGTGCAGAGCGAACGAATCGCCCGGGAATCTATTGTCTACAAACGTACGCGTGAATAGCATTAGCGCACTCGCAAATGTTTGGCCCGTATGGAACCAGGAAATAGTAGTGGTTCCGTAAGTGGTGGAAATTAATTGCTTTGTTTATGAATTACACAACCATTTGCAAAATGTTGGGTATCTATTTGATATCGCAAAACGGTACAAAAGCATATAATAATTAATGTGTTGTTCTTTGCCTGGTGGTCCCCTTTAACCTTGGTTTCTTACAACTAAAAAGGGGCAAGGGGCAGCTGGGAGAAGTAATTTGTTTAACTTCTCTCATAATGTGAATCTTAAAGGGAACCACCACGTACAAATAATATTCTTATAAATAAAAATTTAATAGTTTTAGTAGTACATTCCACCAACAAGTTATGCGGGTATAGAATTTGCGTACTCACATACGTTTGGCGTTTATGAAACCATCGGCCCTGTTGGTCCTGTGAGTTTCAGTGATTAATTGCATTGTTTATGACACAACCCTTTGCACACTGTAAACATCTATTGAATATTTGAAGAAAAAAAAACGGTACCAAACATATCCCTGTGTTGTTCTTTGCGTGGTGGTCCCCTTTAAAGCAAAATAACAGTTTTGGGAAACCCCTTCAGCACTTCTACAGCAGACAATGGTGGTTTTATAATACCGCTATTGGGAATATTTAATGAAAATAATATCTTAATTTGAGACGAATGGGGGAGCAGCCAAAAAAAATTTAAAAATTTAAAATAATTATTTTGATGGACAGTTGAAATAAAACTTTAATTCAGACAAAATTCACCATTTTGTACTGAACATAAATACATCCTATCATCATTATTTCAGTGTTGAAAGTTTTACAAAACATCCCTAAAATGGCACGAGGGAAAAACATAGATCTCGGTCGGCGAGAAATTTCCTTATAATCAATCGTCTTTTTCAGTACGGCAGCTTTCAATTTCTCGAAAAAGGTGAACCAAAAACATGCCAATGAGCAGTAAGCATCTGTGCAGCAAATTAATTCTAATATATAAATATGTGACAGCTGTTAGGCCAGAAACATTGAAAACCAAATAAATTTTCAATTTAAAAACAAAAATTGCAAATATAATATAAAAATGGGTTGAGGAAATCATGTGGTATTCCTTTTTGCGTTGAAAATGTCCAAGATGGCATCGCACTGTTCAAAATGACATTGATCAGTAATTGTTTTGTTTTCCTCGGTAAATAAATAAATCAGAATTAAAATCAAATGAAATCAGGGCAGAATATTTTTCCCTTAGCAAAGACGTCTGAATAATGATCCACTGAAGTACCTAATCAGCTTCTACACATGCACATGGTAGCAGAGTTCACGCCGTCTCAAAATTAACAAAATGGCACAAGGAATTTAAACAAATATTTCCATGAAATGGCAGCAATAGATGTCTCGATTGTCACGTTTGCTCAGTACGGATGTCCGAATGTTGACCCGTGGAAATGCTGAGGCATGCCCATTGCATGCGGGGGAACCCCAACACCCATTTTGAACGAGGGCCGCACATCGGGAGTCCTATTCTGTCCCAAGATGCTTTCCATCCTCATCACGTTGTTGCCGAAATGCTGGCCGGGGTGACGCGGTCCCATGTTGCCGTGGTGATGCAGCACACTGTCCTCCATGGGCAAGGAGGAGTTACCATGGAGGTGGTGCACGGCCGACTGAATCCCGATCCCAATCCCGTGATTGAGAGGCGGAGGGGCGTCCGAAGCGGTGCTCATCGACGGCGCATCGTTGAAGAGGCTGTAATTGAAGGAAGGGACGCCGGCGGGAAGCTGGTTGGCCTTTGTGATGTTGAACCCACTGGGCGGCTGGTGTTCGTGGAACACTGGGAAGTTCGACATGCCAACGCCGTGTAGGGTTCCCGTCCTCCCCGGCGTGAACATGGGGTTGAATGATGGCGTGATTTCAGTGGTCTCCCGTGACAGATTACTCTTGGACTGCGGAGGACTCGGGAGTATTGGACCAGGGAGGTGCGAGGGAAGGTACGTGGGCATCTCGTTGCGCTGAAGTCTCCTAGATGGCGAGATGTTCGGGATGATGGAAGCAGCGCTCGATGAGGGGGTCACCTCTGGCTGGCTGTGCATTGTCTGAGAGGTCGAGAAGTTTGGAAGGAATGAGGTGTGAGCGGACTCTGCGCTGGACGCTACGATCCTCTGCGACCCACTATAGCTGGCCCAGGGATCCGGTAGGATACTCCGGCTGCCTTCACTACTGTGCGGTTCCCGGCTGAAAATACTCTCCGCCGGATTCGGTGCACGCTTCTTTGACCGAGCACCCTCCTGGCTTCGCGAGAGACCTTGCGGGAACAGAGAGGCGTGTGTATCGCCACCCAAACATGAGTTTTCTGCTACAGTCTGATTTTGCAAGTGCCTGCCAGATGTATGGAAAGATAGGGCATTACTTTGAGCAGATGAATGCTGGTTAGTGCGAATGGCAGAATGCTGGTTAGTGCGAATGGCGGAGTGCTGCCGTGAATCAGGTGGGTGTTGTTGTTGTTGTTGCTGCTGCTGTTGCTGCCCACCTCTCCTGCTAGACTGCACCCCACTGCTTGCCTTCTTGGCAGCAGTCATGAGATGGTTGTCATTCGCTGGCCGTTTGATCCCTTGACCACCACTGTGGCTACTCTGCATCATGGGTGAATGCGTCACCCTCCTTTGCTGCTGCTGCTGCTGCTGCTGCGGGGCTTCGACACTCGGAGGACCCCTACTGCTAGAGTTGGAGTGAGACATATCACTGAGCTGCGACAAGCGTCCACTCTCGTGGACGTTGTAATTCATTGGACTAGCCTGTAGGGGACTCGGTTCCATGGATGCCACACTTGATCTCCCGCTTGGAACTGAATACGCTTGGTTTTGTGGCGTGTGTCTGTCACTCGGGGTTCGCTGAGGTTGATTTGTTGTTTGAAACGATGTAAGAGAGGAAAAATCCAACTCGTCTCCCGTTCCTAGACTTGGGGTATCTGCAAAGCCAATGTTGACTGAATTGTTCGCTGCTCGCTGTTGCTGCTGCACTTGCTGGATAGGAGGAGATGTCAGGTCTTGGATTTTGTTGGCATTGATTTTGCTAGTGTCCCTAGCTTCTGATTGCGTAGGCTCTAGATTCCATGAAGAGAAAGAGAAATTGTCCTGAGCGATGCCACTGTTCAGGGGAGTGTCATAGTCTGGTGACATTAAGTAGCTGGCAGTACTAGATTCAACTCTGGAGCTCTTCTCCTGTACCTGGGTCCTTCGACTGCTCGCTTGACTAGTCTGTTCTGATTGTTTTGACATTCCAGAACTAGTTACAGTAGGGCTCCCAAAGATGTCCATACTCACAGATGATGCCATGGAGGACGGGTAGGTGGAATTGTTTGTAGAGGTAGATGTCAGAAAGTCCAGGCTATCGTCGATGTCCGTTTGCTGCCGCATGATGTGACTGGATGAGATCACATCTGAATGCTGAGCTTTTTTGTTCTTCGGCATTGCCCGCTCCTTGATGATATTGCTTGCATTCACTGCAGACATGCTCTGCTGCGACATGAGTGCAATGTTCAGGGCAGCCTTGACTGCAGCTTGTACTGAATCAGATTGTGATTGCTCATACACCGGAGGCCTGTTGTTGCTGCCAGCAACAGGTCTGTTGTTACTACCAGTAACCTGTCTATTCTGCAAGTGAGGGTCGGGTCGTGTATGGGTGATATGTTGGCTTCCTGCCGTAGCAATAGGTTGAGGATGCTTCTGAACCTTTTCCCTAGAAGTCTGCCTTGATGAAACAGTTGTTGATGTTGCACTGGCATCAAAGCTTGAAGGATTCCAGAGAGGAGTTTCAACCTGGGCAGGAGTCCCCCTTGCAGAATAGGGAGGTGGATTCTTTGAGGCTTCCCCACTCGCACTACTCCCACCGACACCTGGCCCCTTGGAGGGTTGCTTCTTCGAAGAGCTCTGAGAAATACTTTGTATACTAAATGGTGACGGTCCAGCATTTGCAGCTTGAATATTACTCCCTGTCTGCTTTCCTTTGCCCTTCTGTTCTTTCTTCTTCTCGTCAGCCTCGGCGAGCCAAGGAAACTGGTTGACTAAAGTCTTGGGCAATTCTCTTCTGCCTACATTGTCCAAATCTTCCTTGTCTTCGACAACAGCGGCTGCCTTTGCTTCAGCCTGCAGCTGCTTTTTCGTCTTCTTCTTGGAACTTTTAGCAGACTTCGCCGGTGCTTGTATCACCTCTGGCCCAAGGATTGGCAGAACAGGCAGCTGTTGAGGAATATGGGGAGCTCGAAGTGACTCTGCTATTTGCACTTGCACTTGCTCTTGCCGAGGTGGTGGTTGTTGCAGTTTGGGACCCTGTTCCTCCTTCGCATCGATGGGATCCTCCGTTATTCCTGCCGTGAGTGTCCTGTGTATGGTCGTAGGTGAGAACTTCTTCACTGGCAATTGGGGCTTCCTGTGACCACCAGGGTCAGCATTCCTCTGCCGTTGCTGCGGCTGTCCAGAACTTGGCTGGGCAGCAGAAGATACATGGCTTGTATGTGACAGAGTCCTCATTTCTAGCGCACTTGGTGTTGCCACTGATGCTAATGCTGAAGCTGATGCTGATGCTAGGGCTCTGTTCTTTGGGTGCGCATACCGACCTACCATATTGGGTTCCATCCGCGAATCTGGATGTCTATTGACTTCCTGAGTGGATGCAAACGGTTGTGCAGACGAAGAATGTTTTTGATTACTCCTTTCCTGTATAGTTGCAGAAAATTGTTGTTTGGGTAAAGGATTTCTCTGATCACTTCTTTCCGACACAGTTCTTTCTTGGTGTGACACAGTCCTTTCTTTGTTACGGCTTGCCAAAGCGGACATCCGATTCGCCAGTGAATAGCTGGGTGTTGAAGATACGTGCTGGTTGGACGAAGTAGATGTTTGTTGTGGTGCATTTACACGTGAATTCCCTATAAATGGACTCTCGTCTGTTCTGGAAGGTGCTGAGTAATTTGGTGCAGAGGTCATCTGCTGGCTCAGGCTTCCAGTTGAATCTTTGAGTCGATCCATAGGTGAGCTTGACGTGGGTGAACTGAGGCCTGTTCTTCCCGCTGACGATAACGAATAGCTTGGTGCTGAAGAGACATGATTGTTGGATAGATTTGATGATTTTGTCGAGAAAATGTACGGATCTGCTGCAGATGAGGAAGTGAATGAGTAAGTAGAAGTGGCAGAAGAGTAAGTAGGTGTTGAAGAGATCGGCT
The DNA here is from genome assembly GCA_037951105.1 of Echinarachnius parma. Classification (NCBI taxonomy): domain Eukaryota; kingdom Metazoa; phylum Echinodermata; class Echinoidea; order Clypeasteroida; family Echinarachniidae; genus Echinarachnius; species Echinarachnius parma. The sequence goes on from JBAMJV010000375.1 coordinate 44,776, forward strand.
GGTTTTGCTTAGAAGCTGAACTTCTTGGTTGGTCTGAACTTGAACTCAGTTTAAATGGACTTAAGTCTGAACTGGAGTTGGAAGAAAATGAATAATTTGGTGCTCCTACTGGGGACATAGGCTGCCCAGCTGCTGATGTCTCTTTGGATTCTTCTAACTCCGAACCAATTGAAAACAGGCTTTGATTTACTCTGGATGGGGAAGGCTGTTCAGCTTTGGCCATCGTTGAAGTACCAGTTGACTCGGAATAACTTGGAAGTCCCAAAAATTCATCTCTACCGCTTTGACCATTTTTGTCTTTGCCTGATTCTACAACACTTGCAATTCCTTGAAACATGTCTCCATTAGATGACAGAGAAGTTGAAGATTTTGCGTCGCTCATATGCAACCCAAAGATAGAGTCCAATGGTGTTGTACCCTTTGTAGGTGTGGGCAGCTGGTTCAAGGCATCTGATGCACCAGTGATGCTGTCATTGCTACTTGTTGATGACGGCGGCCCTTTTGGATCCGTTAGTCCGGGAATTCCCTGGAGCATGTCCACTAATTGCTGCTGCTGCTGATGATGCAGTGTTGTGCTACCCGTTTCAAAGAGTGTCTCGGTGGAGCTCTGACCAAGCCATTGCTGCTGCGGTAGTAAATTGTATGAATTCTGAGATGGTTTACTGGAGCTGACAGAAGTGGCATTATCGGCCGAATAAACTGTGCTAGTTTGGCTTCTATTTATTGCAGGGGTGGTTATAGATCCACTAGCAGTGGTGAATGCCATGTTCCCTATTATGGCAGACGAAACGGTGCTGCACGGAGCCTGAGATTTCGCTAGCTGGATTCCACGAGCCAACTCTGAAGCCTTTGAATGGTTTGAAATCCACCCATGCTGTGCTGGTCCTGATGAGAAGCCATTAACTGGTGAGGAATCCTTCTGGCTGACTTCTGGCAAGGAAGCAACAGGAACATCTCTCTGGTTAGTGTTAGACGTCTGTTCGAGAAGACTGTTAATAGACGGGAAGCTAGACGGTGAAAGGAAACTCTGGAAGCTATCTGAAGTAGGAGTTGTGTCGACTTTAGGATCTGGGGTCAGCTTCTGCTCTGAAGGCACATTCCTGTCATCGCTTTGGGTTGGCAACGACAATGACAAAGCACTAGTAGACTGGCTGGTAGTGCTAGTAACTGGTGTGGTATTACTCATCATTGTGACTGCTTCTTTGGAAGTTGAACTGCTTCCAGACGGTCTATCAATGGGGCCACTTGTAGGGGCCATGTCTTCATCTTCGTCAATGTAGGTTGGAAGACCGCTCACACTCATGGAATTGCTGAGAATGTCGGATCCAAAGCTCATCTGGTTGATGAAAGAGCCAGAGCCAAATAATGCTTGTCCACTCGCTTCTGTAGAAGAAGCAGCAGATGTTGATAAGGCATTGGATACATCCTGCTGATTGTTCAGGGAACTGCTGACAGTTGTCAGAAGAGATTCAGCAGAAAAGTTAGAAGCCAACTGAACGTTTCCATTCGAGGAAGCTGGCATTTCTGTCGACATGGATTCGCTAACATGGTCCTTCAAAGTCTGATCATTGTCATTGCTTTCCATTCCCTCCATAAGGCTCAACAGTTCATTAGCCATTTTGCTAACTTCATTGCTCTCTCGATCCACATTATCCGAACTGGTCGTTTCAGAAACGACAACAGCCGCCGCCGCCGCCTTTTTCTTACTCTTGCTTTTCTCTTTATCCTTGTCTTTCTTTTTCTTCTCCTTTTCTTTGGCCTTTGCCTTTTTCTTCTTCTTCTTTTTGTGTTTGCTCTTGCTTGTTGGTGCTTCATCCATGTCATCCGGAAGATCGTAAATCTCTATCCCATGGCGAGGTTCTGGCTGGCTACCAAACAGCCCAGTGTTCTTCATGACAGTGTCATTAACCAAGGCATCTCCCGCAGAGTGATCGTCCAGTGGGGATGTCTCGGACATATTCGCAAAAATGCTTTCTGTTGCCTTCGCCAGGATGTCGTTGGCAGCAAAGTCATCATTGGTCTGCACGTTTGGAGCTCCGTTCTGTACTGCGCCCGTTGATGTCTCAATGGCAAGAGGGGTCATCGCATCATTGGAATAGAGAGCATTCGCTGGCATCTGTGAGGCTGAAACAGACATTGAAGACTGGGATGTCTGCATCACGTTGCTCATGCTCTGGGTGACGATCATCTGCGAAGAAGCAGTGACCTCACCAGAACCAGATGCTGCTATACTTGTCACAGACAGTTGGTTATCCCCGCCTGCTACTACCGCGTTTGACTGGATAGGTCTGTTGCCCTGGACCCTGATAGGTTGCTGCTGACCCTGGATGATGGTGCCGGTTGGCACACCCTGCTGGACTCCAGAGTTCTGCTGCAGAATAACGGGGATGAGTTGGCCATTCTGCTGTATGTAGACAACCTGTGGCTGTGGCTGTGGTTTCTGGACCATCTGGACAGGCAGTTGCATCACAGGGTTCTGTGGCTGCTGAAGAACCAGCTGTCCTTGATTATTCACGACAAACGTGTTCTGTTGCTGATTGGCATTGTGGCCCATTGGCAGTCGCACAGTCACAGTGTTGTTCGGAGCTATGGCATGCATATTACCCTGCGAGGTTCCAGGGGAGCTGGGTTTGCTCGTGTTTGGCTGTAGCGGGCATATGTTCTTGACCTTGAGCTGCGGGGGTTGCTTCTTCTTGACCGGGGTCTTGGGCTGGATGGCACTGCCCCTTGTGCCGATCACATTCACACCTTGCTGCGATGTCAGGATGACCTGTTGAGGCTGGTTAACTTGTGGGGCGATCCGGACCGGCACGTACTGTCCAGGTTGACCTGGTAGCTGAATCAACACCGTCTGGCCCTGGGGTTGCTGTACAGCCTGCTGCTGGACATACCTCACTCCGCCACCACCAGAGGGCAAGAGAACAGTGTTCTGCGAGACTGGCGTCGTGATAGGAGTGCTGATCACCTGCGTCACCGCGGTCACGTTTGTCGATTCCGCCGTTGTCGTTGCCACCTGACCTGCACCATTCTGATTCGATGCCTCGTGCGTGCAGGTCATGGCTAAAGAGTTACTTATGATGGTGTTGGTTCCGTCGCTTACAGTCAACATCTGCTTGGCTTGCTCGCCGGCAAGCTGTGTTGTCTGCGCCTCCGCCTCGGGCTCTTCATTGGATGCACCGGAGGCAACTGCAGTTGTTGCAGTCACACACGTTGCTTGCTGCACGTTGCTCGTGTTACCCGCAGCCACGAGCAACATCCCTCCTCCAGGTTGCGAGGATGCCTGGATGATGTTACCAGCGGCATCGGATGCGATCCTGTTGCCACCGGCGACCGGGATCGTCATCTGGTTTGTAGGCATGGTGAGAAGGTTCGGAGATCCCATCACAGACGCAGTCGGTGACTGGAGGATGATGTTCTGGCTGGGGCCAAAGAGTTGATCCGAAGGTGGATCCTGCTTGTTCTTCCGGCCCTTCATCTGCGTGGCTGCTTTGATGTGTGACTTCAAGTCCGTGGTGATGTTCATGGTTCGCATGAAGGCCGTGAAGTCCTCATTCTCCTTCTTCAGCTTGGCATTCTCATCCATCAGCCTCTTGATGTCATCAACTGAAACAAAGAACAAAATACATCAATGAATAATGCGTTTTAAAAAGATTACTTCAAACCAATTTAAATTTTTAATATAAAAACCAAAGAATACATTATAACATCAATGAATTATATTTTGTTTAATCAAATGAATATTGATTTTTTTTTTCTTCAAAACATTACAAAGGAATCTATCAATTATTATAACCATCTAGTTAATACATTATGAACACAAATATGCCAAAATGACGGAGCAAACAAAAATTAAGATGTGGTAATTATAAGCGCCTAGTAGCCAAGTACCAAGTCATCCTTACTGTCCAGTTCGGGCAGGTAAAATCATAACTTTTCAAATTGTACTTGCCCAAACAGAAAATTTACTTGCCTCCTTACTTCTAAACTGAACACAAAAGGTAACTACCCCCCTAAACAACAGCTCATAATTTTATAACCAAGAACCGTTTCAAGATTCTGTTTCGCCAAAAATATTTCTGTTGTAGTTAGGAAAACAACATGTAAAAATGGGAGGTAACCAATTATCCAAGGTTGAGTAAATACACATTGAAGAGAAAATAGTCATATTTCAAAATTCACAAAATTTATATTATCATTGCAGTTTATTGAGTATTGAGAAATTTTTAATTGCACTGTTTTACAATTAATGCATTTAACCACATGTGCCGTTAAAAAATTAAAATGGATGGAATTTCAATCAGCATTGTTTCGTAAACCATAATTAATGCATTCAGGCACATGTGCTGTTTCACAACAATGTACAGGCAAGCGCAAGTTCTTGCGACTTTTGTAAGTGGGCCATTTTGTCTTTAATCTGTGCTCATTCAGCCATGAAGTGATGGATATCTCTGATTTTCACACAAAATGTTCAGAACTATAGAAATATTGTGGTAAAATTATAGCTTGAGATAATTATTAGTTATGAAATTATAAGCATTTGTTTAGGGGGGTAGTTACTTTTTGTGTTCGGTTTAGATAAGATTTACACCTAAGAAATAACATTATTGACCAATAATTTATTTGCTCGATCAGGCAACCAAACTAGGCCATTTATGAAATTTTACTTGCCCGACATAATTTCTACTTGCCCTGGGCAATAGGACAAGTGCTTGTGTTGAGCCCTGTAAGTATAACTTGTATAAGTTGGTTTACCTTCAGATTCGGGCGCATTCTGGATCATGAGTCTGTCGCACTTCTCCCGCAGTTCCTTCACCAGGTTGTAGGTGTCCTCCAGAATCTGCGTCTTGCTCTGCACGTATAAAAACAAAATAAACAAATGTCAATTAATGGTTATTCAATAAATACAAAGCTGTATCTTCAAAGCAATCCCAACACACTTTCCTAATCTGGTTTGATTTTGTAATCTAGTTCATGAGTCGGTCGCACTTCCCCAGAAGTTCTTTGACTAGATTGTAAGTGTCTGTAAATAGTAGTGCTGAGTTAAATCGAATATTTTGAAAACCGAATATAAGTCGTGTAAAAACGGTTGGATATCGAATATATCCGGGAAAAAAAAAAAAAATTCTTTAAATTTTTTTTTTTATCCGATATAAATATTCTGTCCGTTTTTTCAATTAGAATCGGAAGGACAGTGCGATGTTAGTGTACAAACTCGATATCTCTTCATATATTCTTCTAAATTTGGCTCTCGCTATTCCACTTGTATATTAATCCTCTTACCGTTGGTTTATTATTTGTTTTGTTTATTTGTAATTTATGTAAAATACCTTTACTTTTAACTTTAGCAATAGATAAGCAGGGTTCAATGTGCCATTTTTCGATCGAATCTATCAAATGGGGATTTAAAAAAAAAAAACGGTCGGATATCGGATATCCATCCGTTTGGACTCAGCCCTAGTAAATAGAAATAAATTAATGTCTGTTAATTCAAAGTAATCACAATAAAATTCCTAAGTTTGTTTAATGTTTTTATTTCTAGATCATAAGCTGGCCAAAAGTCTCCAGAAGTTCCCTCAAAGTTTGCTCAAAGAGTTGCAGTCGATTCTAAAGATTAAATGAATTACAAGTCAGAACATGTTACTAAATGTGAAATCTAATTGGTTAGAATGTGCATTTTTTCTGACTGGCGTTTGATTGCAACTTTACAATCGATTAAAACTCTTTCTGCAATATCATTAAGCTTGTAAGATTACCTCCTTAATCAGTATAATTCACAGAAGAATACCAGGGGGTGTTTCACAAAGATTCAACTTTGAACTTAAATCTAAGTTGGAAAGCTGTTTCTTTGTAAAAACAATTTGAAACTGTTCTTTTAAAAAGGCATAAAAATGGAATGAAATCAGTAATATTCGTTATTAAACTTATTATCAAAGAGCCTTGAAATAATTGATCTTTTGGAAGTATTCAAAATTTGTACTTTTTTTTGCTTTTGAATATTTGTTAGGTCGAACTTTAGAGTTACATGCAACTTGCAAGTTCAACGTAGAATCTTTGTGAATCTTTGCAGTAATAATTTTCTGATAAATTTTGAGTTTTATAATTATCATTTTTTGATCAGGTAATTTAAAAAATCATATCAAGGTGACCTCAATCGTATCAAGCTTCTTTCTCAGTAACTCATAGTTAAATGTCTGCTTCAAAATGTAATGGCAAAATTATAACTGTGAATAGTAAATGTTCTATTCAAATAGAAAACAGTATACAGTTATTACATGGCGGTGGAGGGGATAGCACGGAATATTTCATCCCGAGGGATTTTAAATGCTATTGACGAAATAGCATTTGAAATCCCGAGGGTAGGAATATTCCGTGATTTTCCCGACAACAAATGTAATAACTGTTTTATCATCTGACTGTCAAAATCCGTTGCACTCGCCCGCGAGAGTCACCTGACATGCATGTACAGTACAAGTAACGGTACGCGCCGGAAGTAGCGGGTACGGTATATGTACAGCCCCTTAACGTTGCTGCGAATTGCTGGGGTGAGATATACCCATGAAATATACTAAAATATTTCCTGGCAGCGGCATGTACTGTATTTGCTAAGTCAGGTGATAATACATGTTATACATTGGTACGCATTATTTGCTATTAGTACAATATACATGTAAAAAGCTGCAAACAATGTTCATTAGAAAGAAGACATACACATGGGTAGGTCCAATGGATTGATGACATGTAAATATAGGTGACGGCTTGTGCCATTACTGCATAACAGGCAGTACTTGCAAGGCTTCATATGAAGACGTAATCAGATTCCAAGCATACTTCAAACAGATCTCAACACGACTAATATTTTGTTATTCTTTATGAAAATTACTGAGGTTTCTGCATAGCCAGACCGTTACTTTCTTGTCCATTAAGTCACTGTTGAGCAAGTAAAATCAGATCTTTCGGTAATCCAAAACTGAATATTTTCTGGAGGCCAAAAGCAAAGAAAAACCTTATTTGTATAGAGTGGTGAAGTGTGATGTCATAAATGATGTCATAAACATTTTTTTTAGAATTTTCAAATTTGGACTTCATTTTCAGAAAGAGCATAACAAATAATGTCCAAATACCGAAAATCAAAGGAATAGGTTACGTATTGGCCGAGATATGCCCATCCGAATGATTTTTTTGGTCAATGGGCAATCAGTGTTATAGTGCACTGGTTCCTAAATTTAGGAACCAGTGCATTATAACACTGATTGCCCATTGAAGTAAAATTCATTCGGATGGGCATATCTCAGCCAATACGTAACCTATTCCTTTGATTTTCGGTATGTGGACATTATTTGAAATGCTCTTTCTGAAAATGAAGTCCAAATTTGAAAATTCTAAAAAAAAGTGTTTTTATGATGTCATGGCTTCTGTACTCTATTTGGTTTCTCGGTTGATAAACTTAAATCTTGGTAGCCCGCCGCTCATTTACAGACCTGGGCCCAAACTCCGCCAAATTTCTACCAGTTTGTTGATTCCATCGTTCAGTTTGTACTTCTGCCACTGAAGTACCAATACTTCTTTGCTTACACGATTTACAAAGTATGGGACTGCACTTGGATTTAAAGTATCAGGTATATGAGACAAACACTCACTCGTTTACTATCCCCACACGGTAGGATTTCCACCAGTTTGTTGATGCCATCGTTCAGTTTGTACTTCCGTTTCTTTTCAACCTCGTTGTGGTGCGTTTTGCGCTTCGCCTTCACATCCACGCTGCGTGTAAATGAAAGGGGAATTCAAAAGAGTAAGAGTTAGTTTGAATCTAAAATGCAGCTAATTTAAAACAAAGGCCTAGATTCGATGCCGTGGGCAAAAAGAAAAGAAAACATCAGTTGGCCCCAAAATTCAAATAGCAATTATAGATGATGTTTGCCATTGGAGAAATAAGGATATTCTCATTGTGACACTGTCCATTGAAAACTACATTGTTGTTGCCTGTAGCGAATTGGGCTACCAATATTTGACTTTTTAAGAACTGACGAGAGCTATTTTGAAGTGACTTTGCCGCAAAGTTGCCAATTTGAACACCGAAATCCGTTTAAAAAATATCACAATGTGTTGCCAATTTAAGCATTTTCCTAAATTATAGCGATCTACGCAATAATACAAATCATAACAAAAATAACTAAAGCAGGGAGAGTAACAAAATAGGGCTTTAAAACTAGAGAAATGTATGCCCTTTCTCCTTGTATACTTCATATAACTTTGTATCTTCTTGCTGAAGTGTAGGACTACCAACCCACAAATATGTGGGACACCGTCCTTGATGGGTTAAGAAATTGTACTGGCAAGACATAAATTTTTACTGGACCCAGGCCATCAAGCAAATGAAATATGTTTTATGACTATAATTCATCAAGGCCCTCTTACTTTTCCATGTCTGTTGATGTGTCAAAGTTCGGGTCTAGCATGGCTGAGTTGACGGCTATGAGAGTTGTTTGAACACCATCTAAATAAGGGAAAGATAGAGAGGAACAATGGAAAACAAAATTGATTTATTAATTTACCGAAAATTATATTTCATATACTAAAACATCATCCAAAATTAACATTTAGCCTACAGGTAAGAAATCTGAAGGAAATATAACATTTCATATTCCAAAACATCAAACAAAATTAACATTACGCCTGTAAGAAATCTGAATGAAATTTCTTGAAGTCAAATATCCTAATAATCAACCAAAATTAGCAGTTAACACTGTGAAAATCTGAATGTCATTTCCAAGTTCTTTATAAACTGGACGTACCCTTCCCAATTATTACCTCGCATTGAAAATTGAAACACAGAAAATTGAAGCCTTAGATGCAAGTCCTACAATGAAAAAATTATTTGGCACAGATTCCAGAACATAGTCAAGAAAGACTGCAAATTGACAAACCTTGCGATAATTAATAGTCAGCGACACATTATCGTTAGTCCAATCCAATCTTTATCAAGTGTATCTGCATGTTCTCATGTACGTACACCAACTTAACAATTATTTAATAAAATAATAACTGATGACCTGCCAATATGTATGATACAGGGCCTTATACAATATGACTGAATGATAACACACTAAAATGATTGTACATTAACAATTGTATTATTGCTCATAAGCGTGATACAATTCTTGAGCTGAAGACAACTAGTAGGACTCCTTCTTATATCATGGATGTAATCCGACATTCCGACTTTTATTTCATTTAATTCATTCCAAGTTTCCAACACAGTAGAAATATATAAAGTACAGACATATTTAATAGAAGCAAACTGGGCTTGCAACAGTGTGGTAATGATCATTGCGATGTAGTGATTCCTTACTACGACGAAGCTCCATATTTCATGAATATAATCCTAGTTTGATTTCATTCAGCTACAATTAATAAAAAAAAGTATGAAGTATGTACGTGTAAGAAACAGACCGGGCTGGCAACAGTGTGCTAATTATGATATGTGCCTTTCCTGATGTCATTACACCGTACTTCAATATCAAGCAACTGCTTGAATGTCACTTGAGCAAATCAAGCTCATGTTTTCTAATGAGAAAAGAAGGTATGGGGAGGCATTTAAACTGGCAGTGTACCGTGACAGAACATCATCCCAGCAACAACAAATAATGGGGGATTAAAGGGATGCCTGTAAAGTGTAAAGTGTCCAACTCCACGAAAATTACTTGAAGCTTCCTCGTTTCTTTTCTACCGTGTTGTTTAGCTTCAATGGTAAGAGAAAATAAAATAGGGTTAGATTTTTTCAAATGCCCCTTTAGTATGACGATATCTATCATTCAGCTCAAAAGCATTAACAAACGGTCACAAACCTCATAAACGTCCGTTGTAAAAGCAGATGCATATTTTCGCTTTTTTAACCAGGAAAGCAGTGTTCTTTTTCAATGAAACTTTCACACATCATTCGGACATATCTTACAATGATTTTGGTACAGGATTGAAGTCTCAAACGTCATTTTGGGCAATATCTGACACTTTACAGGCCTCACTTTAAAGCAAATCAGTCCCCATAATATCATTAAAAGCCTGTATAATTAGTTCAATTCAAAACCTGTAAACTAAGTGACACTTAAAAAGTTTTTCAAATTAGAATGTTCCAGTAGAATTCTTCATAAAAAAATTTACAATATGATCGCGCGAATGTGGGCAAAAATAAAATTTTGCTTAAAGGGTCTTTTCCTAGTCTGATCTCCCAGCATTAAAGAAGAATCTGGAAAAGTGTTTTGTCTAACTCTGCACTTTATCTTTAGTCATATTTCTTGTTAGAATTTACAGTCACGAATATGGTATGATTTATTATTGTTATTTCGCGGACTAGCACTGGAGAACTCAACACATTTCAGAACCTGACCATTAAATAGTCCACACATGAGTTCAGTATATAACCAAAACAATACCAAACAAAAAAAGCATATCAGATGAAATTGATTTTAATTGATTTTAATAAATTACAATTAAAGCTTTGATGAGGTGTCCCCAAAAATGAGGAAGATTCTATAATTTGAATAGAAATTTAAAGCAGTGCTTAAATTGTGAATTTGCCCTCTTGTCAATCTGTCTTCAGAAACCATTGTCAAAATGTACACAAAGCTGCAGTTGTGCGAGTTGCAAAAGACAATCTGACAGCTGAGGGAAAAAAATTTATTTACGGGGATACTTTTTCGACCATTTCATTATCAAAATAGCCCTTTGAAATTGATATCCTTACTGAACTCTATGAAATTTACAACTCTTTTTGATATATGTTAGGGGCTAAATTGCTATGAGCCCCGGAGTATCCTTTTCACTGATCTGACTAGAGCAATAGCAAATTCATGCTGCCATTGAAGTTCTGTATCTGTAGAGAAAGTCCAGTCACCCCGAAATGTCCAAAAGAGAGTTCAATGCAAAACAAATTTTAGAGTGTTATTTTCATGCAGGCAAGCTTGAAAAGCAGCTCCCGAAATATAAATTTGAATTTTTCCCCTCATAATCACCTCTAGGTACATTAGGTTATCGCATACAAGTTGTTGACATGTGATTGTTTGTTTGCTATATGGATTATGGGATATCAAGAAGTGTGTGTAACTCAATGGAAAGTTGGGATGCAAGATAAAAATAACTCATTTTATACAAGACATTGAATTTTATTTTCACACAATTGTTGACACCACCACTACAATTTAATCTCTAGAGGCATTTAGTCATTGACATGTGTTTTACAACCATGATATTTTCAGCAATGAAACCTTCACAGAATACATGTATGTTTAAGCTTCTTCCCTTAAATATACTTGTTGCAGCACTGCCTTTGAATATATCTATATGTGCACAATTGTTAGACACCTTTAATATACATTATCAGGCCAACATTTAAATAGTCATATATTGGCCTGCCGTAATATTTTCATATTCATTCTTGGACTCCTGTGCACTCCGTCCAACATCCACTTGTAGTTGTATGTTTAGCGACTTTAGCGACCAAAATTCTCTAAGCCTAGGCAAAAATTATTATAATCATGATTTTTAAAAGCTTTTATTTACAATGTCAATGTAGTTTAGTTGACTTTCAGTGACTTTGAATTATAATTTTTTAGAGAAAACGTTATTGATTTACTTTCACTTTGAATAACTTTCATGAAATGATAAAGGAGGCTAGACTTCATATGAAATAAGTGCTTTTTGAAACCCAATGCCGGCAATGGCAATGCGATCAAATATTCAATCAACACACAAATCATTGTGCGAATTCACATTCAAATGCCAAAGTCAAAGAAGTCATTTTAAAATCGTGATCTAACTAGTATCACTATCAGTATCAATTAAGAATTGCGACTACAGGACAGCTACAGTATCAAGAGAAAATCTACCATTAGAAGTATCATAAATTAATGTTCAATTCTCCCAGATAGAAATCCACACCGCGGCTCGCGCCTGTGATTTAGCTTTACATGCATAGCCATTGGCCATTCACTGACAGTCATTTGTATGCATTGTTAATGAATGCCATCAATTCGAGCTGCATCTGCAGCTAGTCACACATGAAACGCATTCATAACACACACACCGGCAGTAACGCAGAAGACGAACGATACTCACTTTCCGAATCACCATTCACCAGATTCTCCGCCATTTTCGATTTAATTTTGCACGAAACTTGCAGATATGGGTCAGAATCTACAGAATGAGACCTTGTAGTGCACCTACGATGAATTTAATTTACATATCGCCTTTTCACTGCCCCTCAACGATGGTATGAAAAATAGAAATTATGTTTTCGCTTCGCAGCCATCTTTGACAGAAATTTTCAGTATGTTCACAAGTGAACAACAGATGGCGCTATTACAAAAAATAACGAGCGCGCAGTACAAGACAGTTATTATTATTATAAAAACTATTATAAGCAAAATAATATTATAATCAGTACTGCAACGAAGACAATTTTATTGTCATGTTAGAAAACCGACAAAATAATATAAATGAAGGGTTTATGAAACTAAATGGAATGACATTTATCTTTACCAAACATCGTTAAAAAAATAACACAAATGACAGATAATCACAATTTACAGAAAAACAGCTGGTAAAAAAGAAATCGGCAAATGAACCCAATTCCAGTGATGTGTGACTCACTCGAGTCCGGTCTCGGACTCGAGATCGGACTCGAGTCCGTTTGTGCCGGACTCGGACTCGGACTCGGACTCGAAGGTTCATGACTCGGTCTCGGACTCGGACTCGGGGCCCGTGACTCGATGACTCGGCGACAAGTCCGGCACGAGACCGGGGAATTTTGGCGCTAATGCAGTTTCGTATCCAAACGGATATCTCAGTTTCCACTCACCGAAATTTCATCAAAATTTCACACAATATTTTCAAATATATCGAATCACTCACATAGATTTCAGCCAAATCTTTCAGCCAAATTTTATTTATTTATTATCATTTTTTTTAAATTTATTTTTTTATTTATTTATTTAGTTATTTATTTATTTATGTATTTATTTATTTATTTATTAATTAATTAATTTATTTATTTTTTTAATTTTTAATTTTTTTTATATTTACACATGTGCCGGACTCGGACTCGGACGTGCCGGACTCGGACTCGGACTCGGACTCGGACTCGGAAGGCCGGACTCGGACTTGGACTCAGACTCGGACTGACTGGACTCACTGCTCAATTCAGTTCACTTCAGTTTATTTCTTCCAATTTATACAAAGAAAATGGCAACTACAAGAAACTATATAACACAGCTTGAGCAAGGGTAGTCCGACATAGTAAATAAGTACAATAACTTTGGATTAATAAAATAATGCCATCACGCATGGGCAAACATAGGGATACAAAGGTACTCATTAAGAAAGGAAAGAATAAACAACAATAAAACATACACACATCCCGGGGGGGGGGGGGGGGGGGGGGGGGTCTGTCCTCATTGAAAGGGGGGTATCATGCGTGACCAAGAAAACGAGTAATTAGGGTGGTTTTTCACGATCAGGCGAGATACTCGAGTATCTCGGTTTAGGGTCTCAAAATTACCCAAATTCAGGAAATAGGGTATCTATTTTAGGCTGATGAATTACTCGTTTAGGGTATCAAAAAGATGAATTACTCGTTTAGGGTCTCAAAAACTCAGCTTACTTGCTTAGGGTATCAAAAATAGTTGCTAAGGGCCGGTTTACACAAAATTGATTACTTGCTTAGGGTATCAAATTACCGATAATCATACTTGCTTAGGGTGTATTTTTTGCACCACGCAAATACTCGTTTAGGGTGCTTTTGGCAAGTCCTTGGTCACGCATGACCCCCCCCCCCCCCCCCCCCCGGGACACACATACAATATACACATACACCTACATACATACAACACGCTCCTATTCACGCAGTTCTTATAGACATTATAATCATTATTACGACACAATTATCAAACCTATCACTTATCATAAGATAAAACAAAACAAAACAACAATTCTCTAAGCTTATAACACATTACTAATCAATATTGGGACATTTATTTGGATTTCAATTTTACTGCCATTCTAGAGGAGACAGTGTACGGTTCTTTTACCGTATTATTTGTTATCAAAATAAGCCTTTACAATTATTATTGGCCAAAACCGATAATAATTTACCAATCCGAGATAATTGCGATTAAACCATGTGAAAACAATGACAATGAAAGTAAGTAAAACAACTGCATCTAGATAAACAAATAGCATTAAGGTTTCATATTAACCATCTGAGGCTGCAGACCGGACTGCCGCATTATAATTGCAATAATCAACTTAATTGATCCATCTATTTAAAGTTAAACAAGATTACATGAAAAGTTGAATCCCCCGACTTTAATACAATGAATAGAAGCTTGATAAGAAGTGGAAGACTACAATTCATTCCGTTATAACGATTTTAAAGGGTACCACCACCCAAAAATAATATTCTTATTAAAGAAAGGTATAACATCTTTAGTATTCCATTCCATCAACAAGTTCACAAAAATATGTTTCCAGAAAAAAGAAGAAAAAAAAATGGAAACGCATCACCATTCTAAAGCATGCGTTCATGCGGTCTGAATTACGCAGACTGCTATGTGTGCGGTGAATTGCAACGTGTGCAGAGCGAACGAATCGCCCGGGAATCTATTGTTTACAAACGTGCGCGTACGTGAATAGCATTGGCGCACTCGCAAATGGTTGGCCCGTATGGAACCAGGAAATAGCAGTGGTTCCGTAAGTGGTGGAAATTAATTGCTTTGTGTATGAATTACACAACCCTTTGCAAAATGTTGGGTATCTATTTGATATCACAAAACGGTACCAAAACATATAATAATGTGTTGTTCTTTGCCTGGTGGTCCCCTTTAAGTTAAAATGACTCAGTAAATGATGGGTGGGGAGGTGGTGGGCTTTTTTCCCCTGGGAATTGATTTTGTTCCGAACGATTTCAAAGAAAAACTAAAAGGTCCTTTGTAACCCGAGTAATATACTTTCAGTTCGGGATGCTCTTTATGATTGTTTTGTTTACAGAGAAATTTGATATACTAACTATATAAAACATTCAGTTTCAACCAAGACATATGCATGGGGAAAGGTATAACTCAGTATATCAGCTATTCTGTATCGTGGTCCAATTGAACTTTTAGGCGGGGGCACGCAGATTAAACTAGCGATTGGCACACTCTATTTCTACATTTTCTTTCACAGTAGGCTACATATATATATACGCTGTGTTTTGGGCAAATTATTTTGGAGGGGGCCGGGAGTGCCTCGAGCCCCCCCCCCCCCCCCCCCCACCCCCCCCTGCTCCACTGCTTGATATCAACGCAATCAGGGGCGGATCTAGCTTTTTGCTAAGGGGGGGGGGGGGGGGGGGTTTGACCCAATGACGATGCGGATACAGTGGGTGTGGACACAGTCATGATGGCGTTTTTCTATGCACATCACATTTTCACTTGGCAGCCCAAGGGTGGGGGGGGGGGGGGGGGGGGGGGTTAACTGGCCCCTACCCCCCCCCCCCCCCCCCCCCCCCGGCCCCCCCGTAGATCCGCCACTGGCAATTACGGTAAACGTCGTTAAACAAAATGTGAACAAATACATGTGACATGCAACATAATTGAATTGCTTGTCTTCTGTATATGTTTATATTATATATCAGATATGATATAGAAACATTTCAATAAATACATTTATATAGACCGTCTTTTCAATTTCAGGAAGAAAACAAAAAGTTTTCCAATGAGTATTTTATCATGGGTCACTAATAATATCGGCAAACTTTCTTCTATATATGAGAACACCCATCCACTATAGCTGAATAGCAATTACGGTGGGTGGACGCATGCCTTATGTATTTCTTTATTTTTTCTCTAAAAAATGTACCCCTTTATGTTTTCTATTGTTTCTATTGTGCGGTTTAATCCTCCGGATATAATTAATACCAGAGAAGGCTATCTACAGCTGCTCGCCGTACGTTTATAAATCGACATTATACCCATTTGTACATAAAACAATTGCTAATTAAAACAAACAAACAATTACAAAATCATAATTTCAATTCATAGCGGAAATATGACTTTCGATATAAGTTTTGATTCATAAAAAAATGCAAATTAGCGCCGTAGAACACCTTGCTATTGATGCGCTCCTAATCTAGTTCTCTAGCTGACACAAATGTATGCATATTTTACAATATCCGGTTAGATTCTTGAAAAAAGGAGAGGTTCCATCAACATATTTCTAGAAACATGTCAATAAAACTTTTTTTTAAACATTCCTTACGGCACTTTATATTTAAAACATAAAAGCGGAATAATTTACAATGCCCTTTATAATTTGCATCTAGGTCCGGAATTCTATGTATATAGGATAATCGTGTGTATAATATGTTCATGTAATGCGTGTGTAAATTATGCGATGCGATCTTGCATGTCACATGTTCACTACTTTTCTCACATGACCAACTTGTTTGGCCCCGTGATCACCGCTAGAAATCCTGATTCGTTTTTGGTTTCTACACACGATTCAACCACATGGATGTGCTTGATCATGCTCTCGACCAGGGGTAAGCGAAGCAAAGTGACATTTTAATCGTAATTTTAGCTATGGGACGGATGAAAATATGGTTGTCGAATGGAGTCGAGTTGGAATTTTCTTGCGCATATCGCCTATGTGGAGGTCCGATATCGCGCTGTATATTATGGCGCTATTTCGAGCCCGAGTCGTATCGCGAGCAGTTCTTTGTGATGTGTGTACTGTGCAATATGTGAATGCAGTGCAAATGCAATACGAATACTATTGATGTTGTGTGTGACGTGTGTGGATGCAGTGCCAATTGCAATGTAGACAGTGTGTAACCATTGGCATTGCCTGTGTCGTTAGTTTTGTACGGGTGTGTGTTTGACTTTGGTATTTCAATACAAATTCAATGAATGATGCTAGCAAAAAAACTAAGCAATATGTCATCAATCAATGGTCATGAAATATGAAAACAAAAATACATTAAGTTAAAACTAGTTAAAAACTAGTGATTTTTTTTTGTCAAACTCAAAGTCAAACTCAAAGCTAGGCACGCTCATGTAAATTCTGAACTTCTACAAATCGGGGCGAATTACATATCAAAATGAAGAACGATAATCACAGATCTCAAATCTGAAGTTAGTTTTTTGAAACGCCTTACCAAAATCCAGAAAAAAGCAGATGTTTCATGCTCACTTTTTGCATTACTTTTTGTGACCGTCGATTTCACTAGCGAGCTTCGCGATCGGCGGGGGGTCGTTCAGCCGATGCGTGCGGCGCGGTGGTAGTGCACAGCAACACGCGTCGCACGCAGCCAGCGGCCACGGTGATTGGCGATTGCATGTCAATCGCGCGCTGGCCCGATTGAATATGCATGATATCGGGAAATGTAAACAATGCATTTTAGTTTTCGTATTTCAAGCGAAAATTTGTTTTCTTACACCTATCTTGGAGATTAGTATTTCACTTCAAATTTGGAATATAACTACAAAATCGTTATATTCTTTCAAATTTGAAGTGAAATACTGTCTCCAAGTTAGGAAAATGATAAAAACAAACAAATTTCTTGCATGAAATGCAAACAAAATTAATTGTTCTAGTCTTGCATGAAATGCAAAAAATAACTTCGTTGTTCTAGTAAAATTATTATGATTATTATTCTAGACATATTGTATTTAATAAATTATACATAACTATTAATACAATAATGATTATATACTTTTAATAATCTAGACTGATTAGTTTTATTATTTTTGTTAAGACTAAAGTAAATAAATATAAAAAAAACGTTTATAATAGTTATGACATTATGATGAATTGTTTATCAACCCATCTTACCTTGTTTTTTTTCTCTTTTATTTTACAGGGCTCAGCAGATTATGTTTACTACAGGAGAAGTAAAAATAATTACTGACAATATGATCTTCAAAATATTAATGTTAATCACCAGATTTGTAAAGAGCGACATCACATTGTACTTTGTAGTATAATTCCCAAGTTGAAGTAGCTTTTGATCTTGAGCTCATATAGTTCCCAGTAGTACCCATTTGTTTGTAATATTATCTTGATGATTTGTGCAATAGAAGTTTGTATAACTTCATTTCATGTCCATTAAAGTTTAACGAGTTGTTCTTCATGTGTAATAAAGTGCAACATTATTATAGTACTTTCAATTTCACATTTCATGTTAGAATAAAAGATGAAGTTATTCTTAAAAGTTAAAAAGTCATGTACGCAACATGGCATGCAATATGAACAGCAATGAACAGGTGGAACAAATCATGCAATAATAAACTTGACACCCAACAGTTTAAATCTCATCCCACCAGAAAAGTTGAAGTCATTGCAAAATTATATTATTAGTTGAGGGAATTATCATAATTACCCATGTATTGAAAAGATGTGTTTTATTCTCCTTTACTATTATGTTGATCAATTTATCAGTACCGTAATACAATGTTTGTAATATGCAATGTATATATTTCATTTAATTTGTATAAATCATAATTATTGTTCAATATGTTGAAAATAAATAAAGAAAAAATCAAACAACATGACACAACATCAACATTCAACCTGAGGTAGGGTCGACGTGAGCGACCCTTTACCTCGCACATATCCATCATGAAGCAAGCTTGCTGTTTGCAAACTTGCATCGTTGTACTACAAGGCTGACGTTAGCAACCTTGCGTCTTGTCGCAGGAGGTTGGCGATGAATGATCGGCGATGTCAACTGACCTCGCACCGCCGTCAGGTCTCAGGAGGTAAGAATTTATGTTCTTGACCCTAGTAAGAATGAAAGAAATTTTTAAAAAGACAATTTAATCAAAAGGGATATGCTTATCGTGAAATTGATCAAAAACTTCAGAAGTCGTGAATATAAACTTGCATGACATTGTTATAAATGCAACTCCTGCGTAAAACCAAAACTATATGAATTTAAATTCAGGTAACTATAAAATATAAGTCTTTTCATGACGATTACATAAAAAGAAATTAGATAATAGTTAGACATCACTCAAGCAATCTAGACTATACTATTCTGAAAAAATCTGAACTTACAAATCAAATTTAAGATTCCTAAATTGATCAAGAGACAAGACAGAAAATGTTCAATTATCCATTTATTTTCCCCCTCAAAATTAGTGGATCTGGTTGGAAATTTCGAATATTTTATTAATTTTTTCATTAGGATTAAACAAATATTAAATTGAGTATTGTTGAACAAGTAAAGTCAAAGAATGCAGTATAAATCTTGAAAATAATGCACCCTCTGCAGTACGCGTAATAATTGTACACGTGGGACTGAGGTGCGTGTGGTAAGCAGACGGCAAACCAGCCCAGCGCGCCCCGTGAATGTGCGTGAAAAAATCTCAAAACACCTGCAGTGCATCGGTGGAGGTCCGAGTATTTCGCAAAAAACCGCTACATAATCAGCAAAAGAGTTTTATATCAATTGAAAGCTGAGAATATTCTCTTTTTGAAAATACAACCGCATCGAAACAATCAATAAATCTCATATATCATCAAGAAGGACGAAAATCGCCTTGAAAAACCGGAAAACTCACCTCTGAAAAGATCGTCACCGAAGATTGAAAAAGTCAACAAACTTTCCAATGACGTCATTGGGTTGATGAATAACACATCAGAATACTATATGCCAAAAACTACGGACCTAGCATGGTCCAAACACATTCAAAACAGTGTTGTTCTGAGGCCTACCCCCACATGCATCTCGGTGCAATCGCGGTAGGAAATAGCGCGACGGTCACAAAACGTCTATGGGGAAATCTGACCCGGCGACGCGCGCCCTCTGTTGGGGAATGAGCGTGCCTATCAAAGCAGTTTGGTTTGTGCTGTTCTGATCTGGTGGCCCGAAAGAAAAATTTAATTACTGGCCCCAAAATTTTATTTCATGAGTAAACTAGTTTAATATTAAAAAATGTCACTCTTTCCTGATCAAACCTGGGATTATAATTGAAGCATAACATGGAACTTGGAAGAAAACAAGATTGTTCTCATTTTGTCAAAACGATGGCATGCCAGGTTGAAAATCTGCTTGCCCGATCGGGCCACCAAAATATGACCTCTAATACATTTTTGCTGGCCCGAAGTGCTCTGGCATATGTTCATGATATGCATCACCATAAAGTCATTTTCAAATGCAATACCACTTACCAGTACGGTATTTCTGGGAAGAGAACGCTATGAATAATGTCCATGTTGAAAGAAGAATCATGTGGAAGTGCCGTACATGGATTGCAAGAGAAGTGTGAACGTTTCAAGTGATTTTGGTTGAATTTGACAATTTAATGCAGTCGAGCTTAAAAAGTTGCCCCCGAAAAATAACTTAATTTTTTCCCCGCTTTGCAACTTTCTAGCAGAGATTTCCAAAAAAATACTTTTTTTTTCACGAGGGCGATTTTGAACATTTTGAGGGAGAAAAACGCCCTCGTGAAATTATTCACGAGGGCTATTTTGGGGCTCACAGGGGCTCTTTTTTTTTTTTTTACATCGTTTTCACTGCTCAAGGGTCTAATAAATGATTATCATGATGTGATCTATCCGATTATGCCATGTTTGGTACGTTTCTGGCGCTTTCCGATCATTTTTTATTTATTTATTTATTTTTTTCCGCCCCCGTGCCGTGGCTCACGGGGGCGATTCCAAAGGTATCAGGTGCGAATCGCCCGTCGCCCCCGTGTATTTTTTTGGTTTCTAAAGGAGTCCCATTTTCTCTCGTAGTTGAACAGAAGCGGCTGATTGGACAACCAAACTAGACCATTTGACATTTTACTTGCCCCACATCATTTTGTTTTTTCTAAGTGCTAATGACTAGCCCTGCATAATAAAGTTACAAGTCAGTAAGTTTCGGTGTCAAATTTTTACATAATTTGTTATCTTTTGATTACTAATTAATTCATCAATATTGTACTGATTTACTGATCCTAACATTTTGGGCAAAAGGAAAATGAACCCATGGATTTTTAGTGGATGGTGTTAAAAACAAGATTCTCAAGCAACTTATTTTTCTTCTAAAAAGTCTTTAAAGGAGGGGTGCAATCCCGGCTTTGATTCAGGTTTATAGCTTTAAATATGTGCCTTTATTGATATACCACACTCTTTTTTTCAAAGAAATCCTTAAGTTGGGAAAAAAAGGTAAATTTCATGCAACTTTTTTGCTTTATTACGCATCGGCGTTCCATGCTCCTAAAAAAAGTCATTTATAGCAGAGCTGAAATGTGCGCACGTGTCACCCGATTCATGACATCACTTGCAGACCGCAACGTGGAGGAATGTGCATTGTTTACATGCAGAGCCTATGACTTGCTTGTAAAACAAACTCGTTTTTGCTTGTAAATTGAGGTTTTACTGAAAATGCTTAAGAATTGCTAAGAAATGAATTGTAGCAGGATGCAGCTACACATCTGAGTGTATATCGTCCCATGATATAAACCTGAACAAATGTTTGCAAATATTGAAACAAATGGAAATAATATCTCTGTGTCAACGTGAGTATTGTACTCAGCGTGTACGTCTATGACCGAGCTAAACTGCGATTGCCTGCCGGTGACGTCACAAAGATGACGTCATTTTTTGTTCGCCCGGGACTCAGTTTTTTTACGGGGGTTCCGAAAGAGAATTTACAAGTTGATTTTTTTATTTTACCGGGTTTTCCCACGAGGAAAATATGTTTGTATTAGTAATCTTCATGAAAATCTACCTTAGATACAGTAAAACCCAATTTTGAGGCAGTTTTCTTGTCACCATACCTTTAAATCAGATTTTCCACTTTGTTTTGTGTTTATAGGGATAGTTGAGCTTGGGTATAGAGGGCGCTACAGGAAATAATTAAATAATCTAGTACTAGTAGCTTTGTTGACATGTGCAAAAAGTGATGAATGGTTGATACAATGTATATATTGTTATCTGATATGTCCACTGGGTGTTGTCTGAAAATTTCAAGTTTAATGGCAGAGTAATGAACAAAAATGCAAAGTGATATTTACTAATTCATTGCACTCACTTTGTACACGGTTTCAACGATCCATCAGATAATTTAACATCTGAACACTTCAACCGTAAATATTTTTTGCACGAAAGGGAAATTTGAAAAACCGATACCTGTCCCATGATTTTATTTATTACAACAATGTATGAGGGAACCGCTTTAATTCCAATTGGATTTTGAGGATTTGGACAATGTTACTAAGTCCCTTTAATGTTTATCTCATCTGAAGAAAGTCTGTAATTCTGCATTACTTCACTTATCCTTTTTGTTTTGTAATGCGTGATGTTACTTGTCAGACTTTCTTGATACAAGTAGTTTCTTATTTACAAACTTAAATGTTAATCTGAAGGTTTGAATTTAAGTAGCTCTTATATAATTTTGTCAATTTGTCCCCGCTTAGTATTGATACATTTTACAAACTATTCAGTCAGTGATGTGCTTGAAGAAATTATTGCTAAAAATAGGGGAAAAGCTCTGCAGGGGGGCATTGTCCCCAGTGATAAAGCAATTTCCCCTTTTCTTAATTTAGGACCACCTGTAGTTATTTAAGTATCGGCGACTTGTGGCATAGTTGAGTGTAAATGAGAGGAAGTGATTTATTGAGAGTAATAAGCCGAAGCAGTTGTGATTGAAGGTAAACTGCAGGTCAAGTAGTTTTCAACTTGTGTTTCTTGATCGTTTCTAATGATGTGTTCACACTTTTTGAAGTAAAATGTTTTGAAACTTACATGGGTGGTAATACTTGTAAAATTGTGTATTCATACAGACTAAACATGCTTTAAATGGATCTATGTGAATGTTGTCCGTTGTACAAATTATGTTAAAAAAAAAAAAAATCTCATCAAGCATTGCTGTGGAGTGCAAAGTTTCTGTTGAAAGAAAGTGAGTGTAAATGAGGAGGAAGTCATTTATTGAGAGTAATAAGCCGAAGCAGTTGCGATTGAAGGTAAACTGCAGGTCAAGTATTTTTCAACTTGTGTTTCTTGATCGTCTCTTGATGATGTGTTCACACTTCCTAGGGAACATTTGAAGTAAAATGTTTTGAAACTTACATGGGCAGTAATACTTGTCGAATTGTGTATTCATACAGGTTTAAACATGCTTTAAATGAGATCTAGAATGTTTAAATGTTTTTTTTTATAATTTGTTTTTTAAATATTTCATCAAGCATTGCTGTGGAGTGCAAAGTTTCTGTTGAAAGAGAGTGAGTGTTTCAAATGAGGAGGAAGTCATTTATTGAGTGTAATAGGCTAAAGCGGTTGTGATTGAAGGTAAACTGCAGGTCAAGTTTGCTCAAGTGTTTGTTGATGTGTTCACACCTTGGGAACAAAGTAAAATGTTGAAACATACTTGGGCAGTACAATATTAACTCAAGGCTCCGAACAGATTTTTCCTTTATTTTTGATGGCCAGAAACAATCATTCACTGCCTGGCCCCCAAAATTACATTTAATTGTGAAATGTCTACTTTCTCTAATTCTCACACGCTTTATTGATAACTGACATTTTGGCTTGACATGGAAGATTACAAGATTTTCTTGTTTTCTTGTAAATTTCAGTTTGAAAATGTTGTTGTCTGAAAGGGGACACCCACTAAAATGAGACTTTAATGACACTTTACCGGCCCTTTGCTACCGTAGAGCCCAGCTTTTAAATGAAAAGATAAACTAACACTTTGGGGCAATCAAGAACCGTTTGAGCTTAATTTTGATTGGATTTTCTTTTCTGGTTTGTGCGGTGACAGGATGCTGCGATTATATTGTCCTCCCCCCAGCCAATCACGCCCATGTCATGTGGGCAGGGTCTCGAGGGGTGACGTCTCACGCCGTACACCCTGTATGACTGGCTGTAACGTGACCTCCCCCAAGTGTCAGCTAACAAACTGTCCCCCCTTGCAAAATATGTCCCAGTTTGTCATTTTAGATGAGTCTGTCACTGTCGGATCCCCCCTTACTGCACAATGTGCATCAACATTGGCCAGGTAATATTTCGGCTTTGAAGTTCTCTAATAAGAAAACAGGCCTGCAACTACTCTGAAGTCCACAGTGCTTGCATGCATGTCCTTTCAAGGCACCCTCACTCATCAGTCTTGTGGAGGATGGACAATGGTTTCACTAGGGGGACAATATTTCCTGGGACACTGATCCATCTGCTGTACGCAAGGATACTAGTGCCCTGTGATTCCATTCATTCATAAATAGTCATGTAGTAATGCTTCATGTCCGTTAAGCTCTCAAACCCCCAGATCACATGATAGATAGTTGATTTGTTGAGAGGGGGAGAGAAAGAAAGGGGAGCTCTAGGGAGAGATGGGAAGGGAGTTTGGGAGAGAGGAAAAGAGGGGAGAGTGGAACAGAGAGGTGGAGAGAGGGGAAGTAAGAGGGAGAAAGAGGGAACGATTGAGAGGGATGTTGAGGTTGTGAGAAAGGAGAGAAGAGATAGGGGAGAGCAATGGTAAAGGGAGTGAGAGGAAGTGGGAAAGGGGAAAAGAAAAAGAGATTGGAGAAGAGAGAAAGAGAATGGGGAAAAGGGGAAACGAGAGTGGGATAGAGAGGGGGAGAGGCAGGGGAAAAAATTTACATTTATTTTTCGGGGGCTACTTTTCAAGCTTGCCAGCATGAAAATAACACTCTAATACATTTGTTTTGCATTGAACTCTATGCAAATTACGGGGTCTCTTTTATGATTTTCCAGGACTCTTTTTGGCATTTCGGGGGCGAATTTGCCCCGAGTCCCCGTGTAGGTGGAAGAAAGAGAGAGAGAGTGGGGAAGAGAGGGACACAGAAGTAAAAAGATGTCCAGAGAAGGAAAAAGAACGATACAATAGTGAAGAGGAAGAACAGATAGGAAAGGAGTGGTGAGGGAGAGCAATCACATGACCATTGCTTCATTTCCCTCCCGACTCCCAAGTTTCTTTCCGCGAAACAAATTAGATTTCTCGGAGTTGAAAGTGCTCCAATTACAAGCAAATTTTCCCCCAAAATTGTTTAGGCTCGAACTTGAGGACTAATACAATGTTCACAACTAACTTGTAAATCCTACTCATAAAGTGTTCCAGGGCAGTTTGTGAAGATGTGGTCAACTTAAAATGATGACTGCCAGTTTCCACACGCGCAACAACTTGTCTGTTCTGTGAATTTGATGGAATATGGAGATTTACTCGTTTGTGGCAGCACTAGATGAGAATTTTTGATGGATTGACTTTTAAACTTTGCGAATGTGAGTGTGTTTTTTCCTGGAATTTAATGTAGAGTTATTGGACAATGGCCAAGTCTCTGTTATTGGATAGCAATCGAATCAGGTAAGTGCTAGTGGAACATGTGGGTGTTTGAAGAAGTAGGACAAAGTAAAGAGTTAGAATTTGAGCTTCGGTGATAAAGATAGTGGAAAAGAAGGAGAAAGAAAGAGAGAGATATTATGAGAGAAGGACAGATCAAAAGACATGGAAGTGATCTTCATGTTTTTGGTTTTAATCAAAGGTGCATTTTTTTGCTTACTGGAATTTGAGAAAGACTTTTAAAGGCATATATGCGTGGGTTATTAGACGCGTGGATCCATCTTGCGCACTTTTACGCACGGTACGTAATCCCCATTGGCTCAGTTATAAGTAGCGATCGCAAACTGTCCCGGCTTCCGAATACCCGAGTAAAAAATGCATACAAAATAGTCGCGTTCGGAATGTTTGTACTAGTCGAATGGAGATCTATAAGAGATGTTTACGAGCGAAAATATCACGTAACACGCTTAACCGCAAATACTTCAAAGCGCCGCTGTTTGATGTCTTAGGTGACAGCGTGAGAAATTCTGCTGCATGCAATTTCATAAGAAGGCCCGTGTTCAGATATTTTGAAGCACCGCTCTTCGATCGATCGAACACATATCGTGAGTTTACCTCGAGAGATTACGGTGGAGTCGAGTTGGAATTTGCTGACTACCCTTTATAACCCACGCATATATGCCTTTAAGATTTGTTGTCGATGAACTGTATTCAAATGTAAGTTACATGTACAATGTATGATGACTCTTTTGTACGGAAGACGGGGGGGGGGGGGGGGGGGGGTGGGGGGGGGGGGGGCGCTAAATTGCCCCAAGCCCCCTTGTTTGATTATTTTCTCATAAAGAGAGATACAACTTTGTTATCGGAAATAATATCGCTAGTGATATTCGTTTGTCTCGCAATGTATGGTCAACAAGGAATCTAAAAGATCACAACGTTTCGTGCGCCGCTGCAACACTTCGTCAGGTGATAGAATCTACTGTAAGCAAGCGTGTTTTATACCTGGCGGTAGGCTCCAACGCGCTATCCCGCATGAGCGGGTACGCTCCTAATTGGTCAATAACGGACAAGGCCTATTGACCGACGCACACAGGTGCTCAACCAATCAATGGGCCGCTGGCTCGGCTCGCCTGTCGTCTAACTTTGTTATCGTTTAAAAAATAGAAAGACAAAAGTTATATCTGATAGAGATGTCTAGCTAGCAAGAAACATACCCAGATGTATATTGTCATTTGAATTTCTGAAAATTGATGAAATGTCCTAATTTGTTCTTTGCTTTGTTTTATCTTCTTCTTTTATTCAGAGCAGACAAAGATAAAGAACTAGAGGACGGGGTGACTGTACACTTAGCAGACGGTAAGTCAACCCTGCATATTAAATTGAAATGAAATTCAGGCATAAACTCTCGATCCTTTAGAATCTCATACTTCAACTATTATTTAGTTGCCCTATTGGGCAAGCAAACCAGACAATTTATGACATTTCACTTGCCCTAAACCAATTTTTACTTGCCCCGGGCAAGCGGGCAAGTGCTAGCGTCGAGCCCTGCCTAAGATTAGATTATGCAGTGACCATAAATTTGCTTGTAGCGATTGGATGAACTGTACTTGTTTAGAAGGCATTTTTATATATTTTAATTAAAAAAATTTGTGATAAAAAGCAGATTAAACAATACAGCATGTGCAGTCCAATACAAAATGAAGGATTTTATCAATCAAATGAGTTTACATTTTTGTAAGCTTCAACTTTATTGAGCAAATTAAGCAATTGATAACAAAGTTGTTCAGATGCAACGCCCCGTTACAAGTTAATTTAATTGTGAACATTAAAAAATAACCTTCCCATCCTCGACATGTTAAAAGGTAAACACTATTTAAGCAAATAACTTTTAATATTTTTTCTGCATTTTCTAGGAGACCAAGATGGCTCGGGAGAAGGGTTCTCGGACAACATCCAAGTAAGTCATTTTTATGGTGTTAGTTTGGGAAGACAAGGGCGCTAAGTCACTATTTGTACTTAATAGATGTTATCACCTACTGCCCTTTGGATTTAGTATACACATAGAGGGGGCTCCGCCCTACACGATGGTATGAATAATTCAACAACTCAAATTAGCTAATACGTTGGTTTGCGGTGCACCTTGTAAGAAGGGAGGATTGGAGGGTCTTGAGAAGGACTGTTGGTATTCTTTCTAAAGTTTCTAGGATAGTCCTAAAAAGGACTGTGGTAATCCTGGAAAGGACTGTTGGTATTCTTTCTTGAGCTTGTATCTCTAATAAGAGCTACAGCGCCGGTATAGTTATTGTAAGGAGATGGTGGGTTGTAGGAAGGGCTCGACTTTTCAAACAGGTTGACTGTCCGTTGTCAAATTAACTATCAAATTGACTTTTAAAACACCCTGATTTAAATGAGCTTATCTTTAGGTCATCAGAGAAAAAGGCGGCATAAATTTGAATCCATTCCAACACAACATTGCGCAAAAACACTTTGTATTCAAAATTTGAAATTTTGAGGGGCTTGGTAGATCGCACGTACATGTATACCAGGTTTAGGTATTTTTGTCTTGCTCATTTTTATTTCTTCCATTTGTTGAGAGAAAGACTTTTACCAACAGTATTAACGATGTTTTCCCCCGAAATGTGAATGTAGGTCAATTTTTATATTTCTTGTTAACCCATCGAGGATGGAGTCCCACATATTTGTGGGTTGGTAGTCCTACACTTCAGCAAGAAGATACAATGTTAATATAGTATACAAGGAGAAAGAGCATACATTTCTCTATTTTTAGAGCCCTATTTTGTTACTCTACCTGCTTTAGTTATTTTTTAATGATGTTTTAATTATTGCATAGATCGCTATAATTTAGAAAAATCCTTAAATTGGCAACACATTGTGATATTTTAAAAACAGATTTTGGCGTCCAAATTGGCAACTTTGCGACAAAGTCACTTCATATTTGTCTTAAATTGTAATTACTAAATATTTCCACCTATTTTCACGTCATTAAAAGGTAGGAAAAAATTAGGAGTTGCCAATTTGTAGAGGAAAATAATGATCAATTTTGCCATAAAATAGCTCTCGTCCTTGATGGGTTAACCCATTCCCTTTGAGATTCTGCAATCCCAATAGACTTTGAACACAGCGTATAGGCTTCAATAGGCAAGGGATTTCAAACTGTAAAAAAAAAAGATTGTTCTAATATTTGAAGCATACCATACAAGTTTTGGCATCCGCGCGCCCTTTTTTCCCATCCCGAGGCAGATTATGCACAACATTCACCCCTGAAAAGTGACCTACTTCCTTACTGCGCGCAGTACGCGCGCTGTGCAAGCGTATGCGCGATGTTTCCTATTTTCGGAATGCAATCCCAAAAGTTCAAGTCATTACGTTAAATTTAAAGGGGGAAAAAGACAGTTCTTTGCACCAAGATGAATGTAGCTCGCGGATATCTTGTTTTTAGAAATTTGCGTCACTTTTTTAGACCATCTTCTGATTTGTGTCGGAAATATCACCTATTGATTTTAGAGGCGGAATGGAATCATGGCGTGGTAGCTCAGGATCTTAGCACGACACTAGTAAGTATCGTTTATAACAAATAATCCCGGAAACGGGACAACTAATGATTTTGGGGGAGGCTTGCGTAGTTGCTATGTATCCTGGTATCCGCTCAGCATTGACTTTGCACGTAATCGACATAAAACGCGAGAGAGGTCACACATGTACAAAGTCAATGGCGAGCCTAACCGAGCGGACACAGGCATAGAAAAGGCCAATTTTCGTGGCGCTTAAAATCGTATAATTTCATCCCAATGACCAGTGCCTTCAAAATATTATGTAAACAAGTATTGGGGCGTTCGATTATTGCATAAATCAGTCCATGAAAATGTCAACTTTTAGCTGTGTTGTCATTCAATCAAAGAAGTGAGCGAGTGGCAACACCTTTATGGTACCATACTTAGGGCCCGAGTGTCTAATAAGCTTAATTTTTGTAAATATTTCTCCCTTTTATTTTTGTAGTATCAGTTTCGCACAGACAGCAACGGGCAAAGTCAGGTGACATACCGCGTGGTGCAAGTCGGCGATGGAGAGGCAAACTCACAAGCCGTTGTCACATCGTTTCCACAGGGACAGCAGGCTTTAACACAGGTGAGCCATACGGCCAGTGATGGGTTCACACTTTTACATACTAATATAAACTGGGCTCCAAAAGAAACTTATCACTTCTTCAGAGCGACACACATTAAAATCCAAAGCATAAAAAGTAATCGTAATTGGGCATAGATTAGCTATAATACTCCTTAGCAAGCTCATCTAAAAAATAAAATGTTTGCTTTAGTCAACAAAGAATAAAATAAAATAGGGTGAATCGCAAGAGGTCATTTTTCAAAAATCACAGAAACTGCATTGCTTTCCGGGCACAGAGCTCGGTACGGACAATAGTGGTTACATAACCCGCTTTGAATGAATAGCTCCCGAATAGCTATTGAAAGTTCTGAATAGACCGCCTTTCGTGGAAGTTCGCAGTGAGCAGTTTCTGTGATTTTTGAAAAGTGACCTGTAAGTGATTCCATGTCATTTTTCTCTTTTTTGGCAAAAGCAAGCATTTAATTATTCAGATATGCTTCATAAGAAGAATGATAGCTTATCTGTGTCTTAATATGATTCAATTTGATGCTATGGATTTTAGTGAGCGTCGCTCTGAAAAAGTGATAAGTTTCTTTTGGAGCCCAGTTTATTAACACCTTCCCTATGATATTCTGAAATATCCATAGACTTTGTACACAACCCACCCGGTTTCCGTAGTCAAGGGGTTAACAATGTTTTAATCTGGATCATGGAAAACTACACTACTGTTGAATTGTTGTGAAAGTGGTTGAGAGTGCTAGCTGCAGCGCACAAAATACATGGGGGCAAAGGGCGCGATATGAACATAAATCATAAGAGAGTCAAGAGACATTAAAATGGAGAGAACGAAAATAGGAGAGAGAAAACGTTTGAGTTGAACATGAATCATAAGAGACGTGGAAGTATAGAGAAAGAAAATAGGAGCGAGAAAACGTTTTGAGATGAACATGAATCATAAGAGACATGGAAGTATAGAGAAAGCAAATAAAGAGAGAGAAAACGTTTTGAGTTGAACATGAATCATAAGAGACATGGAAGTATAGAGAAAGAAAATAAGAGAGAGAACAGTTTGTAAAGTTGTGACTTATTGGTCGAGGAACTCAGGAAGTATAGGTGCTTGGTCCCAAATTGAGCTGATCCTGTATTGCCACTCAAACCCATACTATTAAAAAAGTTAATCATTAACTGTTAAAGGAAAGTGAGGTAACCAATTCAAGTCACTGTTGTTGTTATTTAATTATTGTTGGTGATTAGTCAGCATTGACTTTTGTCGCCATAGTCGTCTTCTTTCTTTTTCTTACTTTTTTTGTACATGTATACCAGGGCTCCACACTTACATTTTTTGTCAGGAAAATAATTTCTTCCCCTTTTCTGGTGGCCCGAAAGAAACATTTACTGGCCCGAAAAAATTTAATTTCATGAATAAACTTTTTACTAAGGTTAGTTACTATTCAAAATATCATTCTTACCTGATCAAACCAGTGATTTTAAATGAAGCATGACATGGAAGAAAACAAGATTTTCAAATTTTGTCAATGTCGGGTTTAAAATCTGCTTGCCCGATCGGGGAAGCACCAAAATATGACTTTTATACATTTTTGCTGGCCCGAAGTGCAATTTCACTGGCCCCGGGCCAGCGGGCCAGTGCGAGTGTTGAGCCCTGTGTATACAATTTTATTTTAATAGACTTCCTATCTTATCAAAACAAAGATATGAATAATATTCCTTATTTATTTTTGTTTAAAGGGACTTAGTAACATTGTCCAAATCCTCAAAATAAAATGTTCATTCTAGCGGTTCTCTCATACCTTGTTGAATTCGTATTAACCAAAAATCATGCGACAGGTTTCGGTTTTTCAAATTTCCCTTTCGTTACAAAGATATGTACGATCGAAGTATTCAGATAAGAAAAACTCTGGGCGAGTTTTTCTTCTGTGTACAAAGTGAGTGCAGTAAGTTATTGAATATCACTTTGCATTTTTGCTCATTACTTGGCCATGCAATGTCCATTTGACTTGAAATTTTCACACAATACCCTGTGGAAATATGAGATAACAACAGTATACATTGCATCAACCATTCATCACTTTTTGCACATGTCAACAAAGTTACTAGATCCCTTTAAACATTTGAACGAAATCTCAAGACACTGTAAATAAAATTATGAGGCATAAGTCACATGAGCTGCATAGGTTTCTATAACAGCAGCTGTATCGCTAGTGAATGGCTAGCAATACAATTGTATTTCCCAGTGTGTAAAGCCTCTATTCAAGGCTCTGCACATTTAAAAAAAAATTGTTTATGGATCTATATAGTCAAATTGGTATACGTACATGTATTAAATGTTAGCCAAATATGTACACAATTCAAATTTATTCAACACTTTATTTATTCATGAAAAACACAATTTGTTTAACATTCAACACACAATACATGATAAAGTGACATTACATTAAAACAAACAAAAAAAACTGTATGAGAGATATGTGTGCGAGTGTGTGTGTGCGCATACAGTTATGTGTACGTTACAATGTTAATTATTTACATATTGTTGTACTCGGTTCAAGGGTGTCACCTTCCTGTAGAGAGTTGATCAA
Organism: Echinarachnius parma; assembly: GCA_037951105.1. Lineage (NCBI taxonomy): Eukaryota > Metazoa > Echinodermata > Echinoidea > Clypeasteroida > Echinarachniidae > Echinarachnius > Echinarachnius parma. Next base: position 76,813 of record JBAMJV010000375.1, read on the forward strand.
ATTACCCCCTTATTTGTATTTTAAATCGGACCAAATTAACTCATTATGAGTAGTGGTAACTGGACCATAGCAATTTTTTATTTAAAGCCAATAGTGCAGTAGTGTGGAAGGCTGCTACTGTAAAAGTAACGAATGACATTTGGAAAGAAGATCGTATATTTTTGAAATAAACTGTTTGTACAAGTTTTGAGCTATTATGCATGCATGGTTGGAAAATTAAATAAAAAAATTTCTCTAAATAATTTTTTCTTTAACCTTTGACCGTAGGTCATCCAAGGGTCGTTTAATGGAGAGAGTCCGCCCAGCGAGAGCCAAGGTGGCGAGACGCGGTTCACATACTTCCCCGCGGCAGCAGCCATCTCGTCCGATGCAGGGGCGGGTTCGGGGAGCGGTGGCGAATCAGGCAACATAGCACAGACGGGTGGTTCCCAAGGCAGTAAGTAATCCTGCAGGGAATGATGATGATGATGATGATGAGGATGATGATGATGATGAGGTTGATGAGGATGATGATATGAGATGATGATGATGACATGAGATGAGATGATGGTACATGTATGAGATGATGATGGTATGAGATGATGATGATATGATGATGATAAATCTGTACTAGTTGGCAGCTCTGTCATCATCATCAATGATGATGTCAGATGATGATGATGATGATGATGATGATGATGTTGATGACGATGACGATGACGATGACGATGACGATGACGATGACGATAACGAGGATGATGATGAGGATGATGATGAGGAGGAGGAGGATGAGGATGAGGATGATGAGGATGATGAGGATGATGATGAGGATGATGAGGATGATGAGGATGATGACGACGACGACGATGATGATGATGATTATGATGATGCTATGATAGGATACACTGATAGCATCACTGTACATTCTTTTGTTCGATTTCATACATGTGTACAGTAGATGGCATAATTCTGCATGTACATGTATGAGTAGTACTTTAAATTGAAAAAATAAGTATTTGTCACCTTTTTTGAGCATATTAGTCAGCCACTTTTTTGGGCCACTTTCAAGATGATTGTGATACACACACATGTACCAGCAGGGCTCGACACTAGCACTTGCCCTATTGCCTAGGGCAAGTAACATTTCATAAATGGTCAATTTTGGTTGCTCGATTGGGAAACTAACTTTTCTGTTCAGCTACAAGATAAAAGTGTAAATCTTTAAGTGTAAAATCGTATCTATAAACAAATTGGAAGAAATTTGCCAAGCAGATTGAGCCATCTATACATAGTACAATCAATTGTTATTTTGTTCACATGCATACATGTATATATTTTCGGGCAAGTAAATTGTCTGTTTGGGCAAGTCAAATGAGAAAATTAATGATTTTACTTGCCCGAATGGAATGGGCAAAAAAAACCAAAAGTTAGTGTGGGGGCTTGATGTATGTTGTAATTTTAGAAACATCCCCACAGTTCATTCCATTAGTTCACCGTTAATACTTGGGCTATCCATTAGGGATTTGCATCCTACAGGTATATTGAGCAGTTACCTTGGATGTAGAATGTAGGTCACAAATCGATAATGAAAGAAAGAGGAAAAAAAATATGAATTTTATCTTCAGTTTTATCTCTCTAATCTCATATTTGAATAATTCATATTCAATTCTATTTTTAGATTATCTGTTTGCATTGTGCGAGGCATTCTGTTTTAGTATGAGATTTGATTATTCTAAGAATATTCCAATCTTGAATTCAAGATTTAGACAAATTTATTCTGGATTTTTGCTCATTCAATATTTTCCAGATTTCTCTCATGGTGCTACTTGCAAACCCTGGATATGCTGTAATTTTAATAATCAATAATTGTATTTTTTTGTAAAATATATTTGTCATACTGCCCACAAATATTTTCAGATCATATTTATTTACAGGTCTTACTTTAATCTTTTTTTTCTGGAATGTATTCAATGGCTCGTAGAAAATACATTCTACCAAAAAATGTGTGATTTATTTTAGATAAATTTTTCACTTTTTTTACTGTGATAGTGTGATAGTTTTTCTGTAGCTGTATTTGTAGTGCCAGGTCAGTTTTATTTGATATACATGCAATGCAGGAATTTATTTTTTATGTTGTTATTTTAATGTTGAATAACTTGAACTATATTTGTGAAATGTATTTGCCTAAAAGAAATTACTACCAACAAATATTTTCAGACTTATTTTTCAGGTTTGACTGTGATCGATTTTCTCTTTGTCCCTTTATCGTAGCAGGTCAGTTCTATGTGATGATGTCACCACAGGATGTTCTGCAGAGTGCGTCGCAGCGAACCATCGCACCGAGGACACACCAATTCAATGCGTAAGTTAAAAGTTATTTAAAGTCCTCCCAGTTCCGAATTGGCACATAAGGCGGCGCCCATCTCCGATTCATTAGCCCAAGGCCACGCGTCTAACTATACGTAGTGAAAAATACAGAAGGGGGCTAGTCCTCTGGTAACTCTGTGTGTTAAACTTTCCCTTCTCCATTCTATCATGCTGAGCGCCTGGCTAGAAGGCAGAAGGTACCATTTTTAAAGTCTTTGGTATGACCCGGTCAGGGTTTGAATCCGGGACCTCCCATGCATGAGGTGGACACTCTAACCGCTAAGTAACGGTGGAAAAAAGATAATATGTTTGCGATTTATATAGGCAATGTTCGAAATTCACACAGGTGATTTCAAGCCTGCCCTCTTAAGATTTACAATGAAAACTGTTTTTATTTGAACTCTGATAAATTAAAGAGGTAGTTTAGTTTTGGTAGAGAGGGTGCTGCACATCACAATTTTTTTGTGAGGTTATGAAAAACTGAGTGTCGAATTTGAGAGAACATGCAATTTTGATGGCAGAATAAACTTTATTTGGTCAAAATCGACCCAGAAACGGCTGAAATATCAATAAATATATCTGATCTTATAATTATTTGGGGCCCAAATAATTAGATGATTTTTTGAAAAAAAAAAAAAAATGCTTGCACTTTTTCAAAGATTTTCAAAAGCATTTTTTAAATAGTTGTTGATGATCTCTCATTTAATCATTATATTAATAAAACATCGCATGCATAATATTGTATGAAAAATGGTTGAAACAAATGCCTTATAAAAAAGCGCCCTCTTGTGTTTTAATGGCTCTTTTTGAATGATAACAGGCTTTTTACTTATTCGTTTGTAATTGTGTATACCTTTCGAGCATGGTGGAGTTATAACTATTAGTTTATAATGTTACTGTGCAGGTTTTGGCTACTAAAGTTCAGCCTTACCAAAACTAAACTACCCCTTTAAAGGGGCTCTTTTAAAATCTACAACTACAGTAAAACCTGTGTATAACATCCAGCTTACTCTAAAAGGAAAACAAGAAATATAGCCACTCTGGACTGGACTACTGGCCTCTGTAAACGGGTTCCACAAAATGATTTTTCTATGCAGGGGACCACTTCCGGTGTCCATTGTCTGGGTTAATAAGTAATGTATCAAACGTTGTGATAAGTTTACGTGAATAGCGCGTGAAATAACTTTTATTATTACATTATTATTACTATGCAGAAAAATTGACGGCACAAGGACCGTGCGAGATGAAAGAAGAAAGGCCACGCACAACGGGTTAAGATCAACAACCGTGCTTGATTGGCCAATCTTAGTTTAATGACACAATCAATTTTTTTTCATTTGTGCAGGAAAAGTGACAATACGAGGAGGCCTTCATAATTGGTCAAGAACAGGGCTATTTAGTTAGTCTAACGACACAACAACTTTGTTTTTTCGTTCAAGCAGGAAAATTGACAACGCGCGGACGGTGCGTGATGAAAGAAGAAGAGCCACGCACAAGGAGGTAGAGAGGAGAAGGAGAATTAAGATCAACAACCGTGCTTGATTGGCCAATGTTACTTTAATGACACAATCAATTTGTTATCATTCATGCAGAACAAAAGTGACAATTTTAGGATGGTCAGCGACAGTTTGAATGTTATTCTACTGACAGATGAATTTTTTGTTGTTGTTCATACAGGAAAATTGACAACGCGCGGACGGTGCGTGACGAAAGAAGAAGAGCCACACACAACGAGATGGAGAGGAGAAGGAGGATTAAAGATCAACAACCTACTTGATTGGCCAATGCTAGTTTAATGACACAATAAATTTGTTTTCATTCGTGCGAGGACTGCATAATTGGTCAAGAACAGGGTTATTTAGTTAATCTAACGACACAACAACTTTGTTTTTTTGTTCGTGCAGGAAAATTGACAACGCGCGGACGGTGCGTGACGAAAGAAGACGGGCCACGCACAACGAGGTGGAGAGGAGACGGAGGGATAAGATAAACAACTGGATCGTCAAGCTTTCCAAGATCATCCCCGACTGCAACGTGGACCATTCTAAACAAGGACAAGTAACCGCTAAAGTGATCCTTTAACTAAATTTTTACATTTTTAAATAATAAAAAAAAAGGTGATATTTGAGACTTCAATCATTGTATACCGATATCATCACAAGATTCTTATGAATCATGATGTGTAAAATTTTCATAGAAAAAGACTGCTGTTAAAAAAAAAGAAGGTAAACAATTTATGTCAGATTCTTAATCTTATATTGAAGTCTTAAATATCACTTTTTGAAATATCATATATAACAAGGTTACTCAGTTGACTAATATTAGTGTTGTATTTCTTTTGTTTTGTTTTGTTATTTGTGATATCTCTGAGATATGTAATTTTCTTTTTTTCTCAAGTGTAAATTTTGACAGAGTAAAATCGTAAGACTCCTGACTATAGCCAAAACTTGCAAATCTCTAATGTTTATAGATTCTTCCATTTTGCTTTTGTTGTTTATTCTTATTGTCAAATTGTTGTAAAGTATTATGTCGGGTTAGAAAGGAGGGCGTCAGGTCAATTTGTGTACCTTAGATTTTAAGTTTTGGAGCCCTGTAGAAACCAAATGTATCTCTCTTTCGTTATTGACAAAATATTAAACAAATTAGAGTTAATTATTCCCTGAAAATTTGGTATCACATGGCCCCATGTTCATTAAACCCTGCTTAGTTCCAAGCTAAGTCTATTTTAAATAATACACTTTAGTAAGCAACAAACGTGAAAATCTTGTTTTTACTTGCCCGACTTGGCGACAAAGCAAAATGTTTGTTTCTAGCATTGAATTAACCCCCCCCCCTTTTTTTTTACAGAGCAAAGGAGGCATCCTATCGAAAACCTGCGACTACATCCAAGATTTGAGAACCTCCAACGCTCAGATGGCGGATTCCCTCAAAGACGCGGAGAGACTCTCCGTCGAGATGGAGATCACGCGACGAAATCTTGACGAACTGAAAAACGAGAACGCCGTCTTGAGGGCGACGTTGCAGCAGCACGGAATCGAGGTCCCTGGCTCGCCTAATTGACTGGATCAATAAAAGGGGCGCCCAGGGCCAAGGGACTCGATACCGGCCCTACCTAGCCCAGCCCAATGTGATTAGTAACATTGGCCCTGACTCATCAATTGATCTCAATACACTGGAACAGTTATCATGTGAAAGGACAAGACTAGTGCACACACTCTTCACCTATTCAGCCGTGAAGCAAAGCTCATCCGTGCATTGTATGGATATCAGTGGGCTTGAACTGGAAAAACCCAATCACGAACATGATTGGAATCATTGGCTCTAAGCTCATCAATGTCAATTCGCCGGAAAGCGGTTTCATGTCAGAGAACGTGGCAAGAGCACCCATTTGATTGTGCAGCATAGCTCATCCACGCATTGTTTGGATATCAGTGACATCAATCAGCTTGAAACCGACCGAAGCCAATCAACAGAACGATAAGACTCATTTGCTAAAAGTCATTGATCTCAACACGCTGGAAAGGATTATCATGTGAAAAAGGTTGGCCAGAGCACATACCCTTAAAGCTTGTGTCACATATCGCCGGATAGAGTTAATGGTTGTCCAACGGAGAGCCAAATTTTAAATCCGTTCATCTGCATTTCTTGTGCGGTGAATGCGATCCTTGTCAGAGGATGTACGTCGTTCTATCCGGCGCGATGTTTTGTGCAAGGAGTAATGTAGGCGATTTTTCACCACTGGATAATTTCATTTCGCAAACTTTCTATCCGTCGGGCATCCGTTTAAGAAATCCGGTGATATGTGTCAACACCATAACCCATTCAATCTTGACCATTCAACCATCCACATGTTATTAGAGATCAGTGAATATAGGGCTGGTTCTGCGTCATGTTGAGCCTGTGCTAGCCATCACTGATCTTAAACTGGCCAAACCCAATCATTAAGATGATTAGAACCATTGGCTGTAACTCATCAATATCAACACACTGGAAAGGACTATCATGTGAAAGATGGTGGCCAGAGCACAGTCTGAACCCATTCAACAGTGACCATTCAACCATCCACACGTTATGTGTAGATCAGTGAATATATGACCCCGTGCTAGACGTCAAGAAATGCAACGCCTCATCATTTGGCAATTTGGTTTTGTATATATATTAGATATCGTTGCCTTGTTGTACGGAACTGACTGTATTAGCCTCCAGTAGCCCATTTCATAAAACACTTGCAATTGTTGTAAGTGTCCAATTATTGTAAACTACCATGGCAACAGCTGTAATGCTCCATGCTGATTGGCTGTTGACCAAAAAGTTACAATAATTGGACACTTACAACAATTGGCAAGTGTTTTATGAAATGGATCTCTTTGGTTCTCAGCTTATGTAACTAAAAGGATGCAATCGCCCTTCCATCTTCATGCAACTTTGCAACACTTGCTTTCATTATTCGATGGAAGGTAAGTGGGTCTTTGGTGTAGTTGGAGTGAGCTACATATTATGCATACCTTTTCTGCACATACAATTTTATGTTACGACAGTGTTTGTAATACGTGTATTTAGTTCACTTCAATCTTATAGCTTTGCAGAAGTTTACCATCAAAGACATCGAGAAGAAGAGCTCTACATAGAATGTAGCTAGGTTAACCCTATTAAGGCCGGAATTTTTTTTATTGCTCCAAAACGCTGCAAGATGACGCGCCGCTGCTTGGTGACTTTTTTCTTTCGGGTCTTGCGCACGTTTTAAAACAAAAATTTCGAAAATCGGACCCTCCGTTACAAAGTCACGTGACCTTTTGTCTATGCATGTCAGCCCGAAAATCGCTAAATTTCGTGATTTGTGTACAAAACATATGGAAATATCAATTTTCATAAAATGAGGTGTATTATTAGATATTTAGTGTTGTTTACATTTTATATGTTGGTTTTGGGGTTCAAAACAGTTAAATTATAGTTAGAAATAAAATAAACAACAAAAACAATAAAATACATAAGTTAAAAAAACAAAGAAATACATAAGAAATTAATAAAACATTAGAAAACAAAAGGAAGAACTGGGCTCTTCCAATTTTTTTTGTTGTAGTATCATTCCAAATGCTCTAAAGAATATATGTAGTGAAAACCAGAGTTTAATTATGAAGAATATATGATTTATGGGTAAAAATATGAATTTCATGACTTATTTGCATAAATTACCATAAATATGCAAATTAATGAATTTTTCAAAATTTTTAAAAATTACCATTGTATTCTATACACTTCACTTATCACGCGTGCAAATTTTTACGGCGATCGGCCGCTCTGCGGCCGAGATCTTAGGGGGGGGGCCATAATGGCCCCCCCCCGGCCTGCTGAAGACCTCAAATAGCCCGGCCTTAATAGGGTTAAAAGGATGCCTGTAAAGTGTCTAACTCCACGAAAATTACTTGGAGCTTCCTCGTTTCTCTTCTACCGTGTTGTTTAGCTTATGGTAAGAGAAGAATAAAATAGGGTTAGATTTTTAAAAATGCCCCTTTAGTATGACGATATCTATCATTCAGCTCAAGAGCGTTAATGAACGGTCATAAACGTCATAAATGTCATACAGTAATTGTGTTGTAAAAGCCGACGCAAATTTTCGCTTTTTTTACCCAGGAAAGCAGTGTTCTTTTTTCAATGCAACTTTCACACATCATTCCGACATATCTTACAATGATTTTGGTACAGGATTGAAGTCTCAAATGTCATTTTGGGCAATATCCGACACTTTACAGGTGCACCTTGAACTACACAGGAAGACAAGTTGTCTAATGTTTTGTCTCGCTCATTTGACAATTCAAAGCAACACTGTTGCCAATTTGTGTTTTAAAAGCAGGTAGGGATTAACTCTTCACTCTTTGCATAAGTCTAAAACGAACCAAACTGCTCGGATTTAATACCTCATTATTGGACGCTGATGTTGATGCTATATATATTTGCAAAGAGAAGCATTTTCATGAATTTTGACCCTTTTTTTTTGGTGAGGAAGTTGTTGAATTTGAGGTTATTGTTGAATTTATTATGTTGATGGTGTATATTTGCTTAGAGAAAATTCCATATCTCTGGATGCCTTTTGCTCTGAAGTTGTTGATATTGTGACCATCTTTGATTCTGCTTTATTGCTTATACATGTAGCACATACATGGTATGTTGATGCCATATACATTGTATGTGGGTAGAGATATTTTCATGAAATTGGGTAATGAAGTTTTGATTTAGGGAGCCATCTTTTATTCTCGGATGTTCTTTCAGTTTAAAGCACATGTATACGGGAGAGGTCTTTTTTTATGTTTTATTTTTCACAACTACGTATTTATTGCTATTTTGTTCATTCATAATTTGTAGGGGCAGATTTTTTAATGCATGGTAAGAATTGTCACCAATGAAATGGCCGAGTCGTTATTATTTTTTATATAGCAGAACCACCAGAAACTAGAACGGTAGCATTTTATTTATTATTTAGGTAGCTCTTATAATTCTTAATTTGTTTCTTAGAATCAAAAGCTAACTGATTTTTTAAGTGTGCATTTTGTTATATTGTTTAGCAGCTGCGTGCTATTAATTAATGTTTTGCTTGTGTCTTTTAGAATGTCACTTCTTTGCTCTAAATAAAAAAGCTTTTTTTGTTGCACCACACAGTATCATAATGTCTTTAAAGGGACTTAGTAACATTGTCCAAATCCTCAAAATATTTTTTTTTTATTCTAGCGGTTCCCTCAAACCTTGTTGTATTCGTATTAACAATAAAATCATGGGACCGGTTTCGGTTTTTCAAATTTCCCTTTCGTTACAAAGATATGTACGATCAAAGTATTCAGATAAGAAAAACTCAGGTGGAGTTTTGAAACCGTGTACAAAGTGAGTGCAGTGAGTTGGTGAATATCACTTTGCATTTTTGCTCATTACTTGGCCATGCAATGTCCATTTGACTTGAAATTTTCACACAATACCCTGTGGACATATGAGATAACAACAATATACATTGCATCAACCCTTCATCACTTTTTGCACATGTCAACAAAGTTACTATCTATCCTTTAAGAGCTGCAATTTTATTTTTCAATTTCAAAGTTTCAAAGGGACATTTTTATTTATTTCTCCAGTAGCTAACTTTCTTATCATAACTTCAACATTCTCTCCTAACCAATCTTATCCCTTTAACACTTGGTTCTTCAGAGGCATAGTTTTAATACAGCTGCAAGAAAGTACCAAGGGTCTATTGCATACACCTTTGAGCTGTTATCGATTTCAAATGCTGCTTGAGCTTTAATTTGAGTTAACTTAAATGTGTTTGATTTGCTGTTCTATTAAATGTTGCATTTGATTGATTTTAGTTGCATCTCTCTGTATGCAGTAGCTAGTAGGCCCTGTAATACATTGTTTATAACGTAGTTCATCTGTATGCTGTCACAAGTCTACGAGGCAATTGAAAACGTGAAAGAAAACGTATGTACATAATGAAACGTGAACACTGCTGGCACAGTGGTAATCAGTCCTAATCTTCAATGTGTGAAATGAAATGTAGATAGTGGCCTTGTTCACACTGGTTGATATGTTGCACGGATTTGCATGATGAACACAGGATTAAATAATGGACAGTTCTGTTGTGGTTTAAGATGCAAAATTTTAATTGAGAATTCATTTTCAAGTTGTGGCTTTAATCCAAAAGAAGAAAATACATTGTGATGTCCCAGTTAGATGGGTTGAATTCAAGAAATATCACAATACACAAGCCATTTACAACACTAACACAAATTTGCATATATGGGGTAATAAGCTATTACTTGTAAATTTCAACAGGTTTGGATATGTTGGTGGTATATTCTAGACGTTTCTGAACTTATTCATCTCCGATTAAATTTTCGCTTTTCAAATTCGTACCATTCTACCTCGTGAAATTATTGTTTTTTGGAAGCCATGGTAGCCACAACACAACTGTCAATTCAAATAATATACTATTCTGCATGCAACGTAGACACATTTTGGTTTTCCATTATATATTTTTTTAAGGGAATGCAGTTTTAATATTTTAAAGTTGTTCCAGCGATTGCCATTTTAGGCTTGAAATTCAGGCCCTGTTCAATTAGAATTTCAAGCAAATTTTTTAGTAATTGTCCACACAAATTAGGTATCATGACTCTGTTTTGGGTTTGTTGAATACTTGTTTAATACATCACAAGATATATTTCTTCTGGGGGAAGTGTTTTGTCAAGTAACTATTTAATTTAATTTCCATTTATTTATGATGAATTAATGTCTGATAACTCGGGGTTTGGTGTTTTTTTTAATGTGTGTCAGTGGGCAAGTCTCCCATATAGATAGAGTGGTCAAGTGGGATGTCATCAAAAACCTATTTTTAGAATTTCCAAATTTGAACTACATTTTCCGAAAGAGGATAAAAAATAATGTCCAAATATTGAAAATCAATAAAATATGTTTAAGTATTGGCCGAGATATGCCCATCCGAATGAATTTATTTCAATAGGAAATTGGCGAGTGTTATTTATAGTTCATAACGTTACGAACCAGAGCAAAATAGCAGTGGTTTCCTATTGAAGTCTATCATAATACGTCACATATTCGATTGATTTTCAACCTTTGGGCATTATTTTTGATACTTTTTCGAAAAAATTAAGTTCAAATTGAGAAATTCTGAAATTAGATTTGTATGCTGTCGCAGCTTCGGTACTCTATTGTCATATTGACTACAGCACCCCCTTTTACTATCCTCAGGCCCCTTTGTCAGTGTTGATATGTCATTATTTAAATCTGTGAAAGTTTTGTGAATGCAGATTATAGAATAAATAGTTCAATAAGTCACTGAATGAAAGGGACAATTTAAAGTCAAGTTTAAATACACTTCAATTTTTACTTTACTGACATAAATCTAGTGATATATTTTCTTTGAGTGACTCTATTTTATATACAGTCAAAACCTGTGTGTAATGACCACCGAAGGGAAACGAGAGATTTGACCACTGTAGACAGGTGATCTATATAGACAGGGTTGATGACATTGTTTTACTGTTCACAGGGTCAGGGGATCAATTCAACTGGTCATTATAGACAGGTGGCCACTGTAGACAGGTTTGATAACATTGTTTTACTGTTCACAGGGTCAGGGGATCAATTCAACTGGTTATTATAGACAGGTTGGCTGCTATAGACAGGTGGCCACTGTAGACAGGTTTGATAACATTGTTTTACTGTTCATAGGGTCAGGGGAGCGATTCAACTGGTCATTATAGACAGGTTGGCTGCTATAGACAGGTGGCCACTGTAGACAGGTTTGATAACATTGTTTTACTGTTCACAGGGTCAGGGGATCAATTCAACTGGTTATTATAGACAGGTTGGCTGCTATAGACAGGTGGCCACTGTATACAGGTTTGATAACATTGTTTTACTGTTCATAGGGTCAGGGGAGCGATTCAACTGGTCATTATAGACAGGTTGGCTGCTATAGACAGGTGGCCACTGTAGACGGGTTTGATAACATTGGTTTACTGTTCACAGGGTCAGGGGATCAATTCAACTGGTCATTATAGACAGGTTGGCTGCTATAGACAGGTGGCCACTGTAGACAGGTTTGATAACATTGGTTTACTGTTCACAGGGTCAGGGGATCAATTCAACTGGTTATTATAGACAGGCCGGCTGCTATAGACAGGTGGCCACTGTAGACAGGTTGGCTGCTATAGACAGGTGGCCACTGTAGACAGGTTGGCTGCTATAGACAGGTGGCCACTGTAGACAGGTTTGATAACATTGGTTTACTGTTCACAGGGTCAGGGGATCAATTCAACTGGTTATTATAGACAGGCCGGCTGCTATAGACAGGTGGTCGCTCTGACAGGTTTGACTGATATTTTGTTTAAAAATTGCAAATGCCCCGCGAAAGCTGACTCGCATTTATATTGTATTATTTTGTACAAAGAAACAAAGATAAAATGAAGACTAATTTGTTTTCATGCATGCAGGTATGTAAATGTTCTTTTTATTATGAGTTATTTCTACCGACTGGTAGAAGCATATGCAACTATATGGGGCACATGTGATCAAGGAGAACAATTAAAGGAAAGCGGTTTGATACCTGTACAATTCACTATTTATGTTTGTGATTATTTCTTGTTGCTAAGTAGGGCAAATCGCAGGCAAGCTTTCAGGTGGTGTGGGTGGTGGTGGTAATGGAGGAGAAAAATACGTGTGGGGAACACATGAACGTGAAAAGTATTCTACCCACCTGATGATGAAGATGATGGTGATGATGATGAAGATGAGGATGATGATTATGGTGGTATGTATGGTGATGGGAGGAGAAAAATAGGTGTGGTGGACACGTGAATGTCAAGTTATTACCATCACTGGGGGATGACATCATTTTGCCCATCTTCCGCGAGGGAGCAAAGTGTTCTACCCATCTGATGATAAAGATGATGGTGGTGATGATGAAGATGAGGATGATGATTATGGTGGTATGGTGATGGGAGGAGAAGAATAGGTGTGGGGGACACATGATCATCAAGTTATTCCTGTCACTGGGGGGATGATACATCATTTTGCCCATTTTTTGCGAGGGAGAAAAGTGTTCTACCCACCTAACGTTGAAGATGATGATGGTGACAACTGATAAAAATGAATATGAAAATAAAGATGATGATGATGAAGATGGCGACGTTGATGATGATGTGGATGAGAATGATGATGATGATGATGAGGAAGATGAAGATAATGAAGATAAAGATGTGGATGAGGATAATGATGATGATGATGAAGATCATGATGATGATGATAATGATGATGATGAAGAATGATGATGATTATGATGGTGTTCATGGTGATGATGACGATCATAATAATGATGGATATGCTGATGTTGATAATAGAGGTGAGAAGGAGGGCATGTGTATGTGCGCGTGTGTGGTGGTGACAGGTGGTGGTGGTGGTGGTGGTGGTGGTGGTTTTGGGGGGGGGGGGGGGGGGGGGGTAGAGGGCGTTTGTTCGTTTTGTTTTGTTAGCTTCGCTCTTTATTCGTATGCAGTTGATATTCGATGTAAATTGTTGTGTATGTAATTCCTTTTATGTAATGGAACATCAATTTGTACGATGCATATATATATGTATAAGAAATTGTGATTGATGTAGTTCTCCGATCTCCGGTTGTTTATTTGAAAGAATAAAACATGAGGAGATATGTGTACGTGCGTGTGTGTGTGTATGTGTGTGCGCGTGTGTGTGCGTGTGTGTGTGTGTGTGTGTGTGTGTGTGTGTGGGTGAAACGACTATTATATGGAGAAAGAAATTTGGGATGGAATTTATTTTTAGATTATTGCTTAAGCTCAGTGGGAGGCCTATTTTTGTATGTGATTATGAAATGAAAACAATGAAGTTTATTTTGAAGATTCCACCTTACTATTTGGAAATGTTGAAAGCTTGGAAAGAAATGGATAATTTAAGGCATTTTAATGGTTGCATGAATCCAATTATATTTAATAATATGAACATATGTATAACAAAATATAAGATGGTATTTGATAAAGAATTATTAGAACGAGGAATTGTTATGTTGAACCATATTATGGATAATGGACATGTTAAACCCGTTGTATACTTTTTGAACCTTGGTATGAGAAGTGAAAATTTACTTACAATAATTGATATATATATCATGCGATTCCGAGGGATTGGAAAATTTATTTAGGTTTGATACAATTTTGTGAGGTAGACTTAATAAATTATAATATTAATTTATATCATTTGGATAAAAAATTAAGTTTGAAGGATGTACCATCAAGACAAATATATGACTATTTTATTAGAACATTGCAAAAGTCATATGATTTACAGATAAGAGATGGACAAAATGATTTTAATTTTATAGATAAAGAAATGTATGAATGTTTTTTTTTTAAACCAAGAATAACATTAATTATTGGGAAACAGAGAGAGTTTCAATTTAAGTTACTGCATGGGGCAATTTACACTAAAGATCATTTATTTAGGTTTGGATTGGTTGAAGATAACTTGTGTTCGTACTGTAAACGGGAAAGGGAAACATATTCGCATATATTTGTTATTTTGTTTAAATGTAAAATTGATATGGCAAGCTTTGATACAACGATTTGAGTTAGATGAAATAAAGGACTTAAATTGGCGGGATATATTTGTTGGATTGTCAGGTATTTAAAATAGAATAAAATGTTGTAATACCATTATTTTTATGGTAAAATATATTTTATTTGTATTTAGAAAAGAGGGTGCTCCACCAAATATTTATAAAATACAGAAACGGTTATTAAATTATAAGGACCAGGAAAAGGGAATAGCAATTAAAATAGGGAAATTAGGACTACATTTACAAAAATGGGAAACGGTAAAATAAGAATAAGATTGAGAGAATGAACTCTTCATGAACGATGTTTCTCCCGTGAGCTTGTAACATTTAAAAAGTATTGATTTTAATATGTGTTTTGTAAACATGTTTATATATATATATTTTTAATTGAATGTGAGCAGATTTCCGGGGAAGGGGGGGGGGGGGGGAGGGTGAGTGTGCAGGGGGGTGGGGGAGGGGGGTGGGGAGGGTGAGTGTGCAGGGGGTGGGGGGGGGGGGAGAAGTAGCATGTCTGACTTCTTTTTTTATCTTTTGTTAAATCTCCATTGTGTTTAATTTTTGTGAATTACACTTGATTTGTACACTTGATATGTGAACTTTTACTGTTTGAAATGTTATTCAATTGTAAATGTTATGTATACAAATAAAAAACAGTGTGTGTGTGTGTGTGTGCTCGTGCGTGTGTGTGTGTTTCTGTGGGAATAATACCTCCTCTCCCCCCAAAAAAAAACAACAAAACAAAACAAAAAACAAACAAACAAACAAACAAAAACTGACATCAATATTCACGTCAAGACGCCAGTGGATCTAAAGACGGTAGACGATCTACGCATCAATGGCTTCACTTCTGTGACCACTCAGCGCGCATTACATTATCTAGCCATGAATGGATATCCAAGGAGGTTTTGGATATCAGTGGCCCATGATGGTCAGTGGTGCATGCAGCCTATACTTGAAAGATAACAGTCTGGAATTATGGCCGATGTTAGGATTAAAGGAGATAGAAGAATGCAAACACGGTCTATTGATTTTTCTTCCCGTCTTCGGAAGGGGGAATACACCTAGTTCTATGTAAAACCAATATACCCGGGCTTTATCCCAATACAATTTACAACACGATACGTACATTACCATCAAGAAACTGGACTACACGTTGGAATAATCAACTTACTGCCGATTGCTATTCTTTTATCATGACTTTTGTCGGTGGTTAGTTTATTAAGACGAGTTATTTTGCATTGCTGATAGTCAAACAACACAACACGGATGTACACTTTTATGAGCTAGTATATATATTATATTCTATACGTTCGAACGCAAAAGTGAACATGTGTAATCTATTGGAAATTGCATTTTGAACCATTAATAAACAGCTTCATACATATCATGCTCAATTATTGCTTGGGTCGGCAGTGGATTTACGTGCAGTGTTACAAACGTGACTGAATATCTGATATTTGTACATTATGTTTGTGTTAAAAGGATAATTGATGGATGTAAAATGTGTTTGTTTGTCAGTAGCCTATGCTGCGAGATACTTTGAGGCTCTCGATATTATAATCGGCCCACTCCACATCTAGTAAAGTAGATCTCAAGATTGAACTGCATGTATACAGAACGGAGGAAGATCGAGATTGAACAAATCTACCTGGATTTCCTCTAAGTCCATTTAAAATATCTTTGGAAGACAATCGAACAGAGCCAGAGGTAAGGGATATATAAGATTTAAATAATTAATACAAAAAGTTATGCATTGATGAAGATATATAATATTTAAATAATTAATACAAAAAGTTATGCATTGATGTGTCGTGAATATTATGTGATTAATGTAATATAGAGTGCATAATATGTAATCATAGTAATTTGCGTAATATTTCTGTATGTTAATCCCTTTTCTTGCGGGTATGGCATATATATTGTGTTTGACAAATTTACTTTAGGTCCCTTTTTTTAATTGTTGTCATTCAGACATTTATATGATTATTATATCAATTTATAAATATATAATGATCAATTAAAGTACACTAGAAACGGCCAAACATTGATGTGCTGCGTCCTGTTGGCCCCCGCTCAAAATTACGCTTTGTTTATAATCACGTGAGCCCCTGTACATAATAATACAATTATCAAAGTCCACTTGCTATATACCATAGTAATTCATCTTCCCAATTATGGTCACAATTAAAGGGGACCACCACGCAAACAAAACACACACTTATATGCTTTGGTACAATTGTTTAATACTAAATATATGTCAAACACATTGCAAAGGGTTTTGTAAAGTGTAATTCATAAACAATACAATTAATAACCAACACTTACGGAACCAACAATGCTTCATGGTTCCGTATGCGCCAAACGTCTGCGAATGCGCCATTTCTATACACGCGTACGTTTATGGAGACAAAGAACCACGGAAGCTTCGTACAGTTGCTGTTGTTGTTGTTGTTGTTGTTGTTGTTGTTGTAATTTAATTCTTTTTGGCGATTAGTCAATATTGACTATTGTCGCCACCTACGTTTCTTTCTTTATATTTTGATGCATTTATATTATCAATAATGATAAGTGTACATTTATTTTGTTTATTTCCTTTTTAATACAAAATATACATAAAAGTTGTTTAACAAATCTTCAAGACATGAAGACAAATTTAGTGAGGCTTGAGCCACAAGAGCTGCATAGATGTCCTAAATACAGCTCCATGGCTTGAGTATACATACAATTAGGCGATCGCACCCCTGTTCAAATGTAATTGGCAACGCTGATCCCTCCCCTGTCACATGATGCCGTCTTACCAGCATTCAAAATACGTTTCTTAGGCACCCTATTCAATAGATAGTCTTCTTCTGCAGACCCATGAACACATTCGTTAGTATCGCGATGAGTTCTCCAACCATATAATTTGTCTAGAAACATAATTTTCTGAACTTGTTGGTGGAATGGACTACTAAATCTATTACCTTTCATTTTGTTAATACGAATATTATGTGTGGGTGTTGTATCCCTTTAATGTGCCTATAGCTAACGGGAGCGGACTTTGATATTAACTGTATGTACATAATATTTGTGTAAACATCTCTAAAAGCTGATCTTCCTTGATAATGTTGATGAATTCATGAATAATTACATACATAATTAAAAAAGAATACTTCTCTGAGTGTATTAGAAAATACAAAGAGCAAAGCCAAAGACATGAAAAAACCCAACAAAATTCATACCTACATTTCTATGAATTTGGGGTGATATAGGCTATTACGAGCTTTGTAAATTCCATGGATTTTATTTCCCCCTAATAAACTGTCCAAACTCTTATTTGGCATAATATACATTATATATTAATTTGAATGATCACAAACAAAACGTTTAAATGCGTGACCTAAATAATTAATATGTGCCTTAAACATTTTTTTTTCAATGAATGCCTTGCCTTCAAAAGCTGACATATGCCACATCAACTAAAAGTAAATAGTCCAGTCAGGCCTATTTGTGTAATACGACTCTGAGTGTTTTTTGTAAAGCGTTATTAATAATTTGGTTGGTTATTTTTGTTTGTTTTAGAGACGTCCAATCAATTATGATTATTTACGGGTTGAACCGCTCTGTATCATGTTTTGTCGTCACCATCCGATAGACGTTCGATAGACGTTCGAACCGGCGGGCCGATTATCATTGTGCGGACTCTGTGGAGGGCAGAGCTCTGACCAGTCATGCTCACGTGAATAACGCTATAGGGCAATTCCACGCCAAAGTGGACATTTGACCAAAAATTTTACAAGCATTTTTATGATACAAATTTGGTATCAAATCAAAGCTTAAATTCTATATTTTTTTAATTCAATGAGAACATTTTAGTTTTACATAATTTTAGTTGTTTTTTTATAATAACTTTATAACCATAATTGAACCCCACAAATTTGACATTTTTGTGAAAAAGTGTTTTGATCCTGTGTTTGTTTTATATTTCCCCAGTTAAGCCTGAACAACATTATTCTGACTCCTGAGATATGACCATTTTGTAAAATAGTAAATTTGTATGATTAATTTGATTTGTTATGCTTCAATGACTTCTTATTTTCAGCCTATGAAAATGTCCTTCCGTTACCGAAAAATCAATATTTTTAATTTTGTGGCTCACATACTTGTTAGAGAGCAGACCAATCTTCAGTGCAAAGCAAGTTCAAGTAGGCCTTCCCATTGCTAACAATTGTATTACTCATTGTTTCTTCGTTAATTAATAAATAACAAAAGAAAATGTCCTTCCGTTACCATACAATGGTAACAGATGGACAAGGTACCTCATATTACATATTATGACAAAATTTATGTTCAAAAATTGGTCTCTCATATATGAAAACCCAAAATAATGAAACAATACCTGCAATGGCCAGCTATCAGTGGCGTAGCGTGGTCAGACTAGTAATTTTCTGTGTTTCAACCAATCAGATTTGTGCATTTAGAACATTTGATCTGGCTCACAATTGATTTTATCTCTTTCTGCAACAGGGCCCTTGTACCATGATGCCATTTGTCTGGATTTCTATTGTATGGGGATTAGTAGGTCTATTTAACTGTGGTGAGCCAGGGTGTGAATAGGCTCTGATCATGACTTTGAATAGGTCTTTTTTTTTACACAATACACCCCTATAGAATTCTTGGACATGGGTGTAGGTCTAAAATAATTACATTTTACATGAAATTTGCAAACTAAAAACAAGGCTGTAGAAAAAGCAAGAAATAACATATCTCCAATTCTTTCATATATTGTAGAAATTATATCAAGCCAAGATTTAACAAAACAAATTTCTCAAAATTATTTGATCCACGAGGTAAAACGGAAGGTCAAAATATAAGGTCAAAGGTTATCGTATCCAAACTCGCTCATGCATGAACACAAATGGCATAAATGGATTGCACATAACATCCCCAGTCCAATGACACCTTTACAAAATAAATTGACCCAACGGTTAATGGACAATGGCCATTTGAAAAATGGTGCCCACGCCCAGTCTTACAAAACTCCCCCATAAGAATCGACCATAGCGCCAAAACCATTGGGCGGATTGGGCTAAAACTTAAATATTTGCGCTTTTAAAGGTTGAAATATCATACATACCAAATATTAGCAAATTTGAAGGGGGCTGCGATGAAAATTTTCAATTTTTTTAAAGGTGATTTGACATGGAATGACCCTACTGTGTCATATCATACATTATAGTCCATTATGTCCTTCCGTTACCGAACATTGGTCCGCTTTGTGTGAAATAACTCAAATATCTGCGGACAAATTTTAATCAAAGAACAAGTAAATTCTTCTTAACCCTTCAGAGAATGAAATGTGTAACCTTAAAATATTTTGTATTATTTAATATCACAGATTTTTAGACAAAACTGATTTGATAACATAACCTTGTCCATTTTAGTGTCCTTCCGTTACCGACCTCATTTGTATGCATATTCAATAATGTGCGGAGATAAAAAAAATTAAAAAAATTATGGGACCTTAAAACTGTATGTTTTGGAAGTATTGTTATCAAAATAGACGGTTCTAACAACACAAGTATTTAAAAATGTCTTTCTTAAAGTTGACAATTTGTGTCTGAATGTCCTTCCGTTACCATGGATTGACCATGAATAAGAGCCATTGGAGCATGAAATATAGTAAGAAAAAAAAATAGAAATGTAAATGCTTGTTATGTCCATATGCTATCTATGATACAAACTCATTTTAGACCACAAAAGAGATGTTTCCTTCTTATAAATGGTCTTTAAATTTCAAAATTAATTTTATTGTACAATTCCAATAGACTTTTCAGAGGTCCTTCCGTTACCGTCCTTCCGTTACCGAACACTGGAGTAATTAATTTCTCATAATTAATATACCAACGTAGATATTTTTCTTAAAAGGTGGTGTTATACTCTGTGAACATAAGGAAATTGACTAGTAGCCAACTTAACATGATAAACCTCGTAACTTCACAGAGATTGGGTCATAACTAAAAAACTTGAAAATCCATGTCCATTTTGCCGTCCTTCCGTTACCGGCCTCATTAGTGTCCATATCTAATTTACATAATGCGGTCAAAATTTTAGAAATAGTGGAAATCAAAGGTGTCCCAACAAGGATCAAAGACATGCCATTTAGAATAAAAAATCAAAAGCAGGATCCTGGAATTATTTGATTGAAGTTCCAAAATTGTGTCTGAATGTCCTTCCGTTACCGTGGAATTGCCCTATAATTCAAATAACCCTTGTTATTAGTATTCATTATCACATATTGTAAATACATGTAATTATAAACTATACTCCCCATTTTCAATGATATGCTTCCTCTTCATTTCACAGGATCGGTTCGGAGCGGCAAAATGTTTGGGGTTAACATGAAAAAGCTATACGCGATCTTGGCGATGGGGGCGATAGTTACAACGGCTGCAATATTTTTTACCACCAACGACCACGGGCATGACGGGCAAACCATCATTGCTCCATCACATCAAGTCGAAGCATCTAACAAGCACAGCGGAGTTAGACGCATTTCGTAAGTACATGTATATAGATTACCGTGGGGATGTTTCACAAAGACCCTATGTCGAACTTAACACTAAGTTGGACTTTAACATTATGGAAAGCCATTAGTTCCTTTGTAAAATTGTTAAACGAGTTCTTTAAATTCAGGCCTACAATTTGGAAAAAAATCATTAACATTGTCTTTTATCGAAGAGGCTTCAAGTTATTGATGTACAATTTTGTGGAAATGTTCAAATATTCACATTTGGGTTCTGGAATATGTTTAATTCTGAAGCTACAAATGGCTTTCCATCATTTTAAAGTCCAACTTAGTGTTACGTTCGGTTTGGGATCTTTGTGAAACATGTGAAAAAGTCTCATTTTGTTAGTGCATAATAATGGGTCTAACAAATCTACAAATACTGCGTCCCTTGGTTACGATTTTGATTTTTGGCGATTTCCTTCTTAGCAACCGGAAGGTTCTGCTCGTTCCGGCTTGTCTGACATTGTTCCAACCATTACCCATGGCAATTGAAAGCTGCGACGTCCCATTTCGGCATTCTATAGGTGGCCTACCCGGTGTTTTTCCCGCGTACTTTTAATTTTTTGGGACACGGGGTATTTTTCAGGCTATTTATGTTAGTGGAAAATTCGCGGACATTCCCAAGTGCATACAATCATATATGGAAATGAAGGGGCGTTTTGTGACATGGTCTCGTTCTTGAAATTAAAATCAAGTCCATAACACTGAATCACAGGTTCAATAAACATAAAATGATACATGTAACATAAGAATAATTTCGGAAATAATATCGCTAGTGATATTCGTTTGTCTCGCAATGTATGGTCAAACTAGGAATCTAAAAGATCATGACGTTTCGTATGCCGCTGCAATACTGCAATAAGAATAATTATTGAACAATATACATGTGATATAATAAAATATAATATGGATGATGGAAAGACATTATTTTAAAAGTATCTACCGTTCGCGATATAAATAATTGGGGGTTGTTTAATAGTATTCATAACATTTATAACAAATAGTATTCTTGAGATGCAACAAATGATTTAATTTTCTAAAAGTAAAACTGCATTCATAAGTGGTAGCCTTGTTTAATCGACCTTTCGAAAGGAAAAAGGGCCTATATACCATGAGTTTATAGCATGTCATTTGTTGTTTTGTTACAGACAATATACTAAAGGTGGTGACGAACACAGCATTCTATCGGATAGAAGAGGCGAGGGAAGCACTCCATCTGGACAAAAAGACGTAGCTGCGATCTCACAGAACTTAAGCCACGCGTTCACCAATTCTGATCGGTCGGAATTACAGCTTAACCGCCAAAAATCCCAACATACGAATTCTCTAAAAATGGAAGTGCTTTCCATGCTTCGAAATGGCGGCGACATTGTCAGAAAAGGCGATCCTCCAAAGCAACTTCAGGAACCCTCTGGGACTAGCATGATGGCGGCCCCTAAAGAAGAACTTGTTAGTGGAAGGATTAATGCGCCCCCAGTCGGTGACCTCGTGAGCAATAGGACTGTGCCGCCCGCTAGCGGCGACCTCGTGAGAGTCCCCATCCCATCATGTGCGGCGCCAAGGAAAAACGTGCTCTTCTTAAAGACGCACAAGACCGGAAGTTCTACGATTCAGAACATTGTATATCGATACGGTGACAAGAACAGTTTGACCTTTGCACTTCCGGTCAGCGATGTCTACATGGGGACACCCTCTCTGTTTCAGGAGAAATACGCCGTGAGATCGCCTACGGGGAAGTTCAACATGCTGGCCAACCACGCGAGATACAATAGACCCAGTATGTATTCATCAGGGCAAACTCAACGTTATTCAATGTGTATTTGTTGTAATTTTTGTTATTGTTTTATTGATGACTGAGTGGTCAATTATTCTAATCGCTGCATTTTCTCACCTGCTTGGTACATAACCTTCCTAACTGATGAATAAAATTATAATTTAAAGTTAATTGTGTTACTTAGTTTGTTATCACTTAATAGTCCTTTAATTAGAGCTTTTGATATTGGGTTATTCGAGGCGGATGACCTTCCTGCAATTCAAATCGCTAGGTCCAAAATGGATGGCTTGCCCGACGTTGCAATGAATGAATGGTTCTAATAGAACCATAGCGATGAATAGGTGTGAGGTCACAAGTCGATTCTTTTTTGAAGAGTGCATCCATTATGTATTTGTCTTTTTCACTTTCTATCCTCAGCGATGCAGAATATCATGTATAAAGACGCGGCATATATCACCATCATCCGCCACCCTTCCACGCAATTCGAGAGCTTCTACGATTTCTACGGATTCAAAAAATCCTTCGGTGTTGACCTTCCAACCTTCATCAAAGAACCAATGAGGTATGTATTGCACTAAGAACACCAAACCATCGATATCAAAGTAATGGATGCGACGACGCCCACTTGAGTAGAGGTGACTAGCTGTCGCCATCTTTAATTATGTTCTTTTGAAGCACATACCAAATTTCGATATGTATCAAAGACAGCTAATAATACAGATACAATTAGCGAGCTCCCTCGATCTTTCGAGCTCTATCGGAGAACTCAGCAGCATAGTGAAGACGATCATATATTCATATTGATGTTTCTTTTACAATGTAATAAGCTATACCTGGTTTCGTTTACAAAGCATTGTATAGCATATAAAGAGTGGAACGTACGTAATCAAGGGTCAGCCAACTGGCCGAAGGGGTGGGTCACCAATATCTTTGACTTGTTGGACGGATTCAGCCAGTAAAACAAT
The DNA here is from genome assembly GCA_037951105.1 of Echinarachnius parma. Classification (NCBI taxonomy): domain Eukaryota; kingdom Metazoa; phylum Echinodermata; class Echinoidea; order Clypeasteroida; family Echinarachniidae; genus Echinarachnius; species Echinarachnius parma. The sequence continues at coordinate 100,578 of JBAMJV010000375.1, forward strand.
ATAAGGGGTCATTTACTTTACGTATTAACCTACTTTACACGAGTGGGGAGCAAACTTGCAGAGCCTTGATCTGGGCAAATGGCCCCCGTTTCTCCTCTGCTAGCCTTCTTCACCACTGAATACAATTATTCCCACAAACATACATATTTAGGTATTGCACTAAGAATCAATTTCGCCTGGATATAAAGACAGTCATTGCGATGCTCATGCAGTGCGCACTCCCGAAATAGCCGACCCAATCTCTTTAATGTTTTAGAATTGAGAATTTGAAGTCGGTCCTGTCTGAATGGAGAGACTGGTGAAGAGATGCACAAGTCGATTCTTGGTCGTCATCTGTCTTTATCAGCCAGCCTGTTTTCAGTGGCCACTATAACAAGTGTTCCTGACGACGAAAACGATAATGCGGAACCTGTCTATAGAGGCCACCTGTCTACATCGGCCACCATTTCTTGTTCGCTTTCATTTTCTTTCGTTTGCCATAGGTCTAAACGAAAATTCTCCTCTATCGATATATCGCGGAATTTCCGTGTAATATAACAAAATATTATTGCAATCACGTGACTGTTTTGAGCCGACCCAGTCACTTTAAAGGACCTACAGAATACAACGTACTTTGACACTTATTCCATAGTTGATTACTTGAAACATATGTCTGCCGAAGAAAAATCGATGAAAATAAACACAGTAGTGATTTAAGACGAGTTTTCCGATGCCAAATCTCACTTAGCAGCCCGTTTACGCCCCACCCACATTTAGCGTCCGGAATCAGCACCGTGATTGACATGTGATTGACAATTCATTGGATTACGTCATGACGCGTCATCTACAGAATTTAGTCCGGTCTTTAGATGACGTCACATTTTGGCGATTTAAAAGGGGCGTTCCCAGGACAATTAGATATTTACTAATTACCTCAACATTGATTGATTTCATGAGAAATGACTGCCAAATTCTTTTTCGTCGGGAAAATTACATAGAGAGAGCCAAATTGTGAAAATTAGGCCATCCAGACGCTGTAGTTCCTTTAATGTTTTAGAACTGAGAGCATGGTCTCAATGGAGAGACTGGTGAAGAGATGCACAAGTCGATTCTCACACAATCAAACCTGTCTTGGTGGTCACCTGTCTATAGCAGCCAGCCTGCCTTCAGTGTAGGGCTGAGTCAAACTGGATATTTTGATATCCGGACATGAGCCGAGTAAAAACGGACGGATATCAGATTTTTCCGAAATGTATAAAACAAAACAAAAAACAAAAAACAAACATGGAGCTTTGATTTTTGATACTTCAACCATGGTTCAACGGTAAAACCATGGTATCAAAAATCAAAGCTCCATGTTTTTTTTTTCGTATACCCGTATCCGAGAATTTGAATTCGGTGTCCGACCTTCACGGTCGGATACTGAACGGCTATCCGTTTGGACTCGGCACTACTTCAGTGTCCACCATAAGTGTTCCCCTGCAGACGAAAATGAAAATACGGAACCTGTCTATTAATAGAGACCACCTGTCTACATCGGCCACCATTTCTTGTTTCTCCTAGGTGGTCACTGTACACAGGTTTGACTGTAATTGCCTTTTTAAGTGCATGCCATTCTCATTGCAGGTACTATTCTCGACAAGGGGCGAATCCCATGCACAACGCCCTCAACCCCACTCTCTACGATCTCGGCATGGGAAAGACGACACTGGCGGACGAAAACGCGATACGCGCGAAGATAGCCGACATCGACAGCGAGTTCGACCTCGTTATGGTCTCGGAGTACATCCTCGAGTCCCTCGTCCTCCTGAAAGACCTGATGTGCTGGGAGTTCAGCGACGTCACGTACTTTTCCGCCAACGCGAGGTCGAAATCGAAATCGGGCGGTGCCGTGTCGGAAAGAACGTTCGAGCAGACCGCGAAATGGAATCGCGGCGATACGCTACTCTACGAACACTTCAACCGGACGCTGTGGGCGAAAGTCGACGCGTACGGGCGCGAGAGGATGTCCCACGACGTGCGGACGCTACAGAAGATGAATGAGGCGCTAGCAGAAAAATGCCTGGGTGGGACTACGCAGGTAAAAAACGTGCAGTCGGTCGTGAACCATTACGTACTGAAGAAAAGCGCGGAGAGCGACGCGCAGTGTGTCCGGATGATTCGCCCGGCCATCCAGTATCTGGGAGTGCTAAAGAGGAGGCAGGCGGAAAAGTGGAGACATCGCTAATAAACAAAAACTGAAATAACATTTTGTATTATTACAACAAATATATATTTTATAATAAATTACAGAGCAGAAAATATTCAAGACAATAATGATGACGATTATGATAAAAATCACCATGGCGATACTGAATATGACGATACATAGCTGTGAAGAATGTCGAAGAATTTTACCAAACGCTTGCTTGTATTTTTTGTTCAACTTTATGACGCCATTTAGGAAACGACTTCCATTTTAACTTTGTTTTTTAAACTTTAATTTATGCTTTTAAGTCGATGTGTATACAAACACTAACAGAGCTTCTCTTCCAACATATACATAGGATGACTACATCTTCAAGCGCAATATGATGACGGTGACAATAATGATGACGAAAATGTTGACTCTAATGAGGTTAACGATGATAGCGATTACGGTTAGACTATCCAGCATCTCCAGTGTGCCTGTGTGCTGATGAACACTCGTTTTTTATATGTTTTTTTAAAAAAATTATTGAACAATCGCTTTTATAATTTATATTCTTTTACTGAACATTCATATTTATGATATATATTTTTTTGATTGAACAATCGCTTTTAAAATATATATATTTTTTATTGAACGCGATATTATGTTACATTAAATGGTTGAGGTCGATTAAGTGGAGTTAACATATGACATTTTTGTTTTAAAAATTAAAGGGACCAAATAACATTGTCAAAATCCTCAAAAGTTACTTGGAAATCTAGCTGTTCTCACATACCTCAATATATTCGTATAACCAATAGAAAGACGGAAGAGCTTTCGTCTTTCCAAATGTCTCTTTCGTTATAAAAATATGTATGATAGACGTGTTCAGAGTTAGTATTATCTAGGGGGTAATTATAACCGTGTACAAAGACTTTGTACACATTTATAACTTTCCAGAGGATAGTTATACATCCGAACATTTCAATCATAGATATCTTTATAACGAAAGGGAAATTCGAAAAAAACAAAAACATGTGCCATGCTTCTATTGTTAATACGAATACACCTAGGTATGATTGAACCACTAGAGTTCTACGTAATGCTTTTGGATTGGGACAATGTTATCAGACCCCTTAAATGCTGGGCGGGGAATACAAATTATCTATGCATTTCAGCGATGGTGATGATGAAGACAAATATAGATATAGGTGGCAGTTGTTGCACATGATGACGAATAGACCGGTTCTGTAATGTATGCAAATAATATGCGTATGACGTAAGACTCCCCGTTGGCAAGCTTAACAATAGTAACTAAGTCCGGCAAGCTAAGTTTGCCGGAGCTTGCAGGACCTAGTAAATATTGTTAAGCTTGCCAACGGGGAGTCTGACGTCATACGCATATTATTTGCATACATTACAGAAGCGGTCTATTGACGATGACGCTATAAAGCTGACGATAAATAATGGTAGAATTATATGATAATGATGACGATGGAGATGTAAGATGTAAAGCGATGGTTGAAGATGATAGTGTTCGGTGATGATGATAAATGATGATGATGATGATGATGATGATGATGGTGATGATGATGATGGAGATGATGATGATAATGATGATGATGATGAAGATGAAGATGAAGATGAAGATGAAGATGAAGATGAAGATGAAGATGAAGATGAAGATGAAGATGAATATGATGATGATGATAAAGGATGATGATGATGACAGTTGAAAAAGATGGTAACGGTGATGATGCATATTTATTAGTATTAAACGCAAAATAAAGTCGATCGCATATCCGGTAATTAAACAAAAACACTAAACATAATGCAGTTATTATAATAGATTCTGAATTAATAATGAAGTAATGAAGCCGATCAAGATTAGTATTTAGCGTTTAGTATTTAACAAAGGGCCAGTTTATGTGACTTTCCCATTTAGATGCAGCTATTTATTACGTTCTATGCACTAGTATCTACCCAACATCATTACTTATTACTGACTCTACATGCACGCCTCTAGGCGGCAATGAGCGTCGACCCGTTACCCCATTACCTAATTACCAATAAATCGTCGGTTTCAAAACAAAATGGAGCTAAGTCCCTATTTGTACTTGGGAGTAAACATGTGTACAGTTTAAAAAACATGCATAGAACCACATGTATAGGACTCTTTCACACAAATTAGACAAAAATATTATCTAAAGACTTGGCATCACATACATGGCATACACTAAGCTCCAACCTAAAATATGTTAAGCGTAATTCTAATTATCTAGTTAATAATAATATTAAACAAAAAACGACTGGACGCCCTTCTAACTCTCAAGCGGTGAAATGAGCTCGTATAGCCGAGTGGGGTAGCTATGTTTTTTTTTCTTCAGTTGGGGCGGCGAGGGGGGGGGGGGGGGGGGGGCACCATGGTACTTGCATGTTCATGATGAGAGGCACATGTTTTCACCTGACAAGCCAACAAATAAAGAGATTAGCTCCAAAAGGCGCTTTATCCATTTTCCATACAGAAGGAGAGGTGGTGTTGTGGGACATGGCCATGACGGTGAGAGGATTTTGAACTATTCTGTATATGAGCGGGGAAAACGTATAGAGCTGTGACGTGATACGCCGAATCATGTAAGCCATGGTAAAAGACTCAGCCTTGTTAAAAAAAAAAAAAAACACTCTGTGCGCTGGGGAAAAGGGACATGGACGTTTATTTGTAATTGTTTAGGGGTGATAGTATACGGTTTCGAAGCCATGTCATAATACTGAGCTTTGGTAGATGCTTTTAATACTTGAGAGTTTTACAATTTGTTTTTATCCGACATAGCAGTGAAGCACATTGAACGTTGAAGACGATTTAACACATCACTTTCCTATATCGACCTCAGTGCGAATTATCGGGGAACGCTATCTAAACATTTACAGTATTTCCCCAAAGTTTCCCAAATGGACGAGGAAAATACCGAGCGCCCGGCCACTTTGGCCGCCCCAGAAGAGATCGATCTTACTGAATTGGTTAATGATGATGATAACGATGATGAGAACAAGGACAAGGAGGACGACGAGGAGGAGGAGGAGGGGAAGGAGAAGACGGACAATGGACCGCAAGATGCCCTATTCGACGCCGCAGCCACCGGGGATGTATCGGCACTGAAGGAGCTGATCGACAGGCGTGAGGTGCTGGGTGTGGAACTCAATAAAAGGAACGAGCACGGATACACGCCGCTGCAGGTGGCTATCAACGAGGGCTATATAGGTAGGTCAATATGATGTAGTGGTGATGAGGATGAGAATGATGAGGGTGATGAGGATGATGGTGATGATGATAAGGATAATGATGATGATGATGATAATGATGAGGATGATGAGGATGATGAGGATGATGATTTTTAAAACATGGTTTGAGAATACTCGAAAATGAGAATTGTATTTTGTGTTGTAAAGCCAACATAAACATAAGGAAAGGCACAACTTTTTGATGTTTTTTTGTTTACAATATGCTATTTTGACAATTTTATGAAAATTGGCTAAATGAAGTGGACACAATTTCAAAAAAATCCAAGAGGCCAATGACCTAAGCGCATCTATTAGCAGCCGTGCGTGATTGTTTTTGTTGTAAGTGTTTATATAATGGAAATCGACAATTCCTGTTTTATTTGCCTCCGTGATGTTGTTGTTGTTGTTGTTGTTTAGAGTTTATTGGCGGTTCATTCAATTTGAATATTTTCGCCAATAACTAAATATTATTTTAATTCTTCTCATTAATTTTCTTTATTTTAATATTTTCATTATTTTTTTTCTTTTCTTTCTTTTGGGGGTGCATAAACGTTTTTAAACCATCGATAAACAAAACCAAAATTAAAGGCATCATCGGGCCAACCCGGCTCGGTACGTTGAACAGGCTTCTCAACTGACGAATCAGTCTAGGCCCCCCGATGCATGGAGATGCGCTCTGGTCGCCTTCTTTCTATTTTGCACCTGCATCCGATTCCAAAAACAAAACAAAATTATATATTGCAAATCAACTCAAACATTTTTTTTTCAATTATTCAAAAACATACAAGGTAGCAAACATTTTGGGGCTTTGAAAGTGAAAGTGCAAAGTGCAGGATGTAATTTACTAATTATTTACATAAACAAGTACAAAAGAAAGTTACACATTACTTTTTCAGCAAAATGTATATGCTGATCAAACCAGCTTCAGAGGCCTGCACAGATGTCCTGTAAACAGTCTCTGTCCCGGCTTGAGCATGCATATAATTTTACGAGAGCCAAACTTATTATATACAAAAACAATTTCAATACAAACTCTTAATATTATACGGGTAATCTCCCGGTTCTTCTTACATAATCAACAAGAGCTTGTTGGAGGGGTCGCTCTCAAGAATTTAACAAAGTCATTATTTTTCCTTCTTCATATAAACCTGTTTCAGCCATCAACATGGCCCTTTTAACTATATACTCTGGACACTGACACAAAAAATGTGTAATAGTTTCAAATATACCCTCACAATTAGGGCAATACCCAGTATCGTGTTTTTTCAATGCACATAAATTTACATTAAACCAATGTTTCCCATTCTTAAACAGTGCAATATACTTTTTTTTCCCTCTATGATCGATCAACTACTCGTAGTCTTCCGATTATGCGTTTTATTTTTAATTTTTTTGTTCAACATTTAATTCTTTTTGACTATACAGTAAAAAACATCGAAGTTCAATTCCCTGTTGTGTCATTATGCTAATTGATATTGTGCTGTTAAATTATTTACTGTCTATCCCTGTCTCAAATATCATTAATTTTATAAGAACAATAGCGCATATCAACGATCATGACATCGATCATGAATTCAGTTACTAAAAGGGAACTCTTTATGTATCGCTCATTCTGTCATTAAAATATAATACCAAATGTTAATCAGGGAGTGGGGCCGAGAGCATTGGCCGGCAAAAAGTGCACCCAAGGCAGGCAGGCTAAAAAGTGGACCTTTCTGAATTTGGGGGTAGGGGTGCGCACCCCTCTGGCTACGGGCCTGAGTGATAGAACAAGTGTTCAAGCAATACTAGCAAAGAGCGTTAAAGGGACTGTCCGCGTTTTACAAATCGTCTGAACAGTTTCCAGTAGACAGATGGGGATGAATGTAACACACACACACACACACACACACACACACACACACACACACACACACACACACACACACACACACACACACACACACACACACACACACACAAATCCAAATAGAAAAGCCCTGTAATTTGGGCTGCGTCCTTCATGCGTCCCTTAACCCAGCGTTTCTCAACCTTTTTTTAACCCGAGGCCCACTTTGGCTCCTACAAAGTTTTGGAGGCCCACCTTACAAGAACATATTTGGAAAAATGAAAAAATGACAATAAAATAACAATAAGAAAACTGTGTGGTATCTATTTGTCAGTTGCAATGCAAAAAAACTTTCTACATACCTTCAATGGGACACTTGAGGTTGCTTATGGGAAATATGAAAATCAAGTCGTGGTTTAGCGATGGGGGACAGGTTCACACGCAAAGTGGCATTCAGAGTCAGTGGCGTAATGAGCAAAAACTTTTTTTTTTTTTTTTTTTTTTTTTGGGGGGGGGGGGGGGGTGCTAAACCAAATCCGCATCACCACCGCATATTGCGAAGGAGCAAAGCGACTGAGCGGGGGGAGGGGGAGGGTGTGGGAGGGGTGTCCCCCCTCCCACGGTAGGGAGCTTTTGTATTTTTGGACTTGAAACTGTGCAATCTGGTGCATACCTAGATAGGAAATTCTGACTTGGCAACATGTACTATAATGTAGGTAAACGCGTCAAATATGCACCCCCAAAAATATTCGCAAAGTGACATTATAAAGTTCAAACAGTGCATCAAAAGCCACACTATTTATGATACAACAACATGAACATTGTATTCTAGACGTAGACAAGACCGATTCTCGAGGGAGCGAAACAATTACCGAGAGGGGGAAGGGTGATGGGAAGGTGTGATCGTAGGTTGGTGTCCGCCCGTGCACGGTAAGGGGGATTTTGCAATATTTAACTTGAAATCATGCTATCTGGTGCATACTTGGGAAGGAAATTTGACTTGACATGAAGCAAAATCTTATTGCACATCGAATAAAATCAGCCAGGACGTGGACTAGCTACCACAGAATTTTTAAAATTTCATTTTGGCCGACCTCGCGGCCCACCTGAGAGAGCTTCGCGGCCCACCGGTTGAGAAACGCTGCCTTAACCAACCTATATATCGGTCAATAAAGGCATTTAACTGATTTAGCACAATATTGTACTTATTCTTGTAAAGGTATTTTGAAGCCGACATTTGTAAAGGTATGTCACGGAAAAAAGGTGTCGAAAATGAAGAATATACAATTACATGTAGTCAGTTTTAGCGAGGTTTTGATATTTTGTTTAGTATTCGCTTACGCCGTTGTTGATCTGTAAGCGGGTCACGTAGCGCGGGTCTGTGGTGCGGGTCACGTAGGGGTCACGCACGCGCAGCAACGTGGTACTCCGTGGAATCCGTGTGCGAAATTTCGCACCGGGTGAATACCCGTATAATGCGAATTAAACGCTGCCAGTCGTTTTTAAACATTATTTTGAGGTCTATAACTCCACGAAAAAGAGATTTCAAGCTCTAATTTGTTCAGGCATGCTGTTAAATGACATTTTATTTCATATAAGACAATAACCTCGCAACTTTTGAAAGTTGGCTTGCAAAAGAGGGACAGTCCCTTTAAACGCGTTTGAGAAAGACAGAAAGACTCATTCGTTATCGATTCTACAAACATTTAACAATGGTACAGTTCGTAGGTAAATTTGTATTGTATTTTAATCTTGCAAGCATTGATCTTTAACTTCTTAACATTTGTAGAACTCGCGGATATTAGTTGTTGATTTTGTTTCTGTTCCCGCATTTGATGCAATATACATACGATATTATTTAAATTGCATATATGATGAATATAAAGACTTGTTTTATATTTGTATTGATAGGTATTAATATTATTAAGTATTCATGCACGACTTTGTTGATTGGTTAAAGCTGGAGGATCTAACGATAGGATTTGTTTTGTGATTATTTATTGGTAATTAAATATTTGTTTGAAATATTGAGAATTAATACATAATGATCTAATGTTCGACTGTGAATTATAAAACCTGTCTTGGTAAATATAAAATGATAATACATAATATTTTAATGTTGTTGAATACTCTATAGTGAAACTATTTTGGATGCAATTAATACATAATATTTCATTGGTAACGGGGGGGGGGGGGGTGTGACGTTATTATATTGTTTAAAAGGGAGCTCATGAAGAAATTGATCTTTGTTTATTTATATGAAAATAATTATACAAAATATGTTACTGTACTATATTGAAATGATATGGATGTCAAATAATATTGTTTATAAATGTGATTTATTTGTATTTTGATATGTCAACCCACTGTAAAATGTAACCAGTGGAAAACAAATTTCTATGTAATGATCATGGACATAATAAACTTCAATCAATTAATCAATCAATCAATCAAAAGAAATACTTTTTATACCCTTTTATGCGCGTAAATCATCGATCGATCACAACCCGTTTTGTTCGAAAACGATCGATTGTCATCGAGTATAATCGCTGAGGACGTAAAGTTATTATCGTTAATAGCTGGACTCGTCCGATCACCCTTAAATTTACGTGACTCGATTAGTTTCAAATTGAAAAATCTGGGTTGCCTGGCTGGAATGCTCCCCAGGGAGTGGAAAACGTGCACTTTCTGAGCTGGATTGATTGCATGTTTTCGATGACTGGGGTAATAATAAAATTGTAAAGCTCTTAGAGATGATTAACAATCGTGATAGGCGCTATTATAATATTGTTATTATTATTATCGATTCATTCTCAAACCATAACTATAATCGATCATAAGGGAAAGGAACCGTTTATATTATATACATGTACTTTAAATTGATAACAAAATTAAATTGTATTTGCATGTTGTAATAAAGGGTATTAGCAAGATTACATACCATTTCAATGAGTCATATGATAAAAGGAATTGATAAAAAAGTAAAACTTAACAAACATTACCCCCAAAGATCAATACATTATTTGTTACACTGTTTTTTTTAATCTCCATTTAATTATATATACACAAATAATTAGCATATTTTGATTGATAAATGAAATGGAGTTTTGTAACTCCTAATTTTGAAAGATGCTCCAAAATATGAATTTGGGAGATCTTGAATGCCGCATATTTAGTGCAAAAAAGATGAAATGACATGCTCGTATAATTTGGTGTTGTACATTATTTGAGTTACGTAGAAATAAACGCGTGTACGTACGTCCTTGGCCTTCATGATTAAAGGGACTGTCCAAATCCTGAAAACTTACTTGGAACATTAGTGGTTCTCTCAAAACTTACATTCATATAAACACTGAAAGCACGGGACCGGTTTCATTTTTTTTCTTCAAATTTCCATTTCATTCAAAAGCTATTTACGATTGAATTTTTCGGACATTAAATTATCTACGGAACTTTTTCAGCCGTGTACAAAGTAAGTGCAATGAGTAAGTATCACTTTCCCTTTTTCGCACATTACCCGGTCATCGCTATGACATCACTCAGCAGTTGACCAATCAGATCATGGGAATACACTTTTTATGAATCATTAGCCATTTTTTGTTCATGTCAACAAAGTTACGTTATACAATCTTTTAACTAATACTGAATTATACGTGTGAACACATTGTTCGTGATTATGTTAGTTTGAAATTGAAAACTCTGGAAACTTTATTGCAATCTTATAGTCTCTTCAAAACTCCAGAAAGGGGTAACATTTGTACACCCCTACCAACAAGACAATTGCGAAAGTGTTCGTTGACCTACCGAAACAGGAATAAGCTTCTTGAGGTGCATGTAGGGGTGTTCTGGTCTATATGGGATCAGAGCTCCGCTCTTCGCAGTAATCGGCCCGGGTTTGAAATCTTTGCCGCGTCTGTCGGATGGTACATGTGACGATACAGGGCGGTCTCAGACATTAATAATCATAATTGATTTATTGAACGCGTCTGCAAACATCAAACAACCAACCCAACCAACCAACCGTTCAAGTCACGCGAATATTTAGGCCAAAATGGTCGGGACAAATGTGCAAAGTTCCCGACATTATGTTATAATAATGGTATTTATTCAACAAAAATGTCACATTCACAGCTAAAAACTGAATTGCAACGTCATTTATAACACTATATTTTACAAACATGGAAATAACATCAATGAACTCACGATATGAAGGAACGTTGATATATATATATATATATATCATATACAATAATTAATGAAATAAATCATAAAACACCTGAATAGTATCACGAATTAGGCATGAATACTAACGAAAGACAGTAAATTATATTGTTGTTTTATATTATTAATTAATCAATTAAGTGATTATACAAAGGTCAATAGGCATCATGCATGTCTAAATTTCTATTTCCTAATGCAAATTTTATATTTTAAGATAACATTAAAATCATTATGATTGATATAACAATTACTGGGCTAGTTAAAGATTTACGAAAATTACATCAACTAGCTGCAATGCATGCAAGAATTATTTTTTCAAGGTTGCATACTACATAAAATATGAATCATTACAGTGTCATGTGCAGCGATATTTACAAACATCAAACATCACGAGGTATAAGGAGATCTGAATATATATAATAATTAGAGAAAGACATAATTGTTGCAAGACTTCATTACAAACACACACCAAAGGGAGTTTACACATGCAACGATAATCAGTGCACATGTTTAAAGTCATTCATAAGAGTCACGACTAATCATGACATTAGTGAACGAACGGCGCTTGTCCAAATCCTCAAAATCCAATTGGAATTCTAGCGGTTTTTCTCATACCATGTTGTATTCGTATTAACAATAAAAGCATGGGACAGGTTTTCGGGTTTTCGTTAAAAGGATATTTACGATTGAAGTGTTTAGATGTTAAATTATCTACTGGAACGCGATACCAACAATATACGTTGTATCAACCAGTCATCACTTTTTGCACTTGCAAACAAAGTTACTAGATCCCTTTATTATCGTAGTTTCTGAGCATTGTGTGCGCCCACAAGGTTGTCTGGCTGGAATGCTCCCCACGGTGTCGAAAACGTGCACTTTGTGTGCTGGATTGATTGCAGAATGTTTCCGACGACCGGGGTAATAATAAAATTGTAAAGCGCTAAGAGATGATTACCAATCGTGATAGGCGCTATATACATTTATGATTATTATTATCGATTCTTTCTCAAATATCATCTGTAATCGATCATGAGAGCAAGGAACCACAAAATGTGAAATATATACTTCAAATCGATAAAAACAATTGTATGTGTATGCTTTAATAAAAAGTGTTTACGAGATTAGACGCCATTTGATAAGTCATATGATAAAAAACAATTGAATACCAAAATGAAACTTAACAAACACTGCCCCAAATATCAATACATTAATCATAACTGTTTGTTTGTTCCCTTTGTAATGATATAAATCCACATATTTACATCCAATGAACATTACGCATAGAAATTATATGAAATATTAATTTTGAAAGGTTCTTCAAATTATGATTTTTGAAGATCCTTAATACCGCATCATGCAAAGAAGATAAAACAACATGCTCGTATATACATGTACTACGATGGTGTTGTGCATTGTTTGTGATACGTAGACACGTGTGTCCTTCATGATTAGAAAGAATATAAACTGGGTTCCAAAAGAAACTTATCACTTCTTCAGAGCGACGCTCACTAAAATCCATAGCATCAAATTGAATCATATTTAGACACAGATAAGCTATCATTCTCCTTATGAAGCATATCTGACAAATTGAAAGGTTGCTTTTGCCAAAAAAGAGAAAAATGCGATGGAATCTCTACAGGTCACTTTACAAAAATCACAGAAACTGCTCGCTGCGAACATCCACGGAAGGCGGTCTATTCAGAACTTTCAATAGCTATTCATTCAACATCAAAGGCGGGTTATGTAACCACCAGGCTGGCTATTGTCCGTACCGAGTTCCGTTCCCGGAATAAGGCTAGCATTTTCTGTGATTTTTGAAAAATTATCTCTTGCGATTTCACCTTATTTTATTCTTTGTTGACTAAATCAAACATAATTTTGCTTAGATGTGCATGCTGAGGAATATTATAGCTAATCTATGCCCAAGTATGATTCATTTTTATGCTTTAGATTTTAATGTGTGTCGCTCTGAAGAAGTGATAAGTTTCTTTTGGAACCCAGTTTAGTAAGGGGATTTGTAATGTTATATATAAAGCTCAGCCTTACCACAACTGTACTACCACTATAAATGTAATGATAAAGAAGGAGATGATGACGACGACGACGATGATGATGATGATGATGATGATGATGATTACAATTGGAGAAGACGGCAATAGTGATGATGCATATTGATATTATTATAAAACGCAAAATAAATTCGATCACATATCCGGTAATAAAAAAATAAAAAAAACACTGAACACAATGCAGTTGTTATAATAATATTTCGAATTAATAATACAGTGTAATAAAGCTGTTAAAGATGAGGATTTCGCATACACAGGGCCAATTTATATTGCCTTATCATTTAGATGCAGTTATTACGTTCTCCGCACCAGTATCCAACATCATACATTATTACTTACTCTACATGCACGGATCTTGTGTGGCATTGAGCGTTGATATAAATTATTACTCCATTACCTAATTACCAATAAGTCGTCGGTTTCGAAAACAAAAGGGAGCCTAGTCACTATTTGTACTTCGGAGTTAAGATTAAAAGCCACGTAGACCCAAATGTATAGGTCTCTGTTACAAAAATGGGACACGATTATTATTTGAAAGTTTTGCGTCACATACATAAAGCTCCGACCTATTATATTCTATTCAGCATACTTAAAGCCTAGTGTCCACTGTGCAATTTGCGCCTGCGAATTAGCGCGAATTGATAGCGACCTCGGATCTGTGTGAATCGCACCAGTTCGCCTCGAGTCAGCCCGATTTCATTGCGTACGCGATCTCACGGCGACGTCCCCTGGGAAATGCCTTGGCCCCATTTCCACGCATGCGTGCATGGTCGAGGAATACAGCCAGGAATTGTTCTCTCTTGCTTGTTTTGATATCATCATCTGTTTTTAGAGTTTTTTTGAATGTGTGCGGTCAGGCCCTATATGCGATCTAGGCCGATATGGCGATTCTGCTTGCGAGTGTGCCCGACCGAAGCCGAAGGTCGCCAAATTTTTGAACATGTCGGTAACCCGGCGACCACTTCCGATACCACCCCTGCGGACGCGAGTTACGGCGATCAGATGCGACCATTGGGTGCCCACTGCGTGACTTTTCAACGGATCTCAGGGTATCGCTTGCACTCTGGCAAGATCTATCTAGATCGCTAGGCGCAAATCGCACAGCGGGCACTAGGCTTAGCGCCCGTCTACTTCTCACCCGGCGAAATGAACTCGTATCATACACCAGTGGCGTATCTATGTTTTTTTTTTATATTTTGGCGGCGGGAAGGCCACAAGGGTACTTGCATTTTTTATGAGAGGCACATGTTTAATTTACACCTGACAAGCCAACCAAATTAGGTGCCCTGAATGTTTATAGCCTACATTTATTTTCAAATGACTTTGTGGATTTCCTTTCTCCAATAAATGTTCTTCAAGCATGACTTTTTGGTGAACGCAGCGGGGGCACGGGTGGGTGGGCAGGTGCCCCCAGACCCCCCCCCCCCCCCCCTTAGCTACACCCCTGGACTACACCTAGACGATGCCAACACGAGGAGACTATTTTTTTACTCATTACTCGGCAATTTAACGTCCATTTAATTTTAAATTTTCACAAAACACTCATTGGACATATCACATAACAACAATATACATTGTATCAACTAGTCATCACTTGTTGCACTTGTCAACAAAGTTACTAGATCCCTTTAAATGGATAGTTGACTGTTGGTATAGGGGGGCACTTCACAAAATATTTCTTTGTGAGATAATGAAAAACTGACTGTCAAATTTGAAAGAACATACAATTTTAATGACAGAATAAACTTTATTTGAACAAAATTGGTTCAGAAACGGCTGAAATAAAATTCTTCACCAGGGGATATTTTTACTTTTTAGAATTTTTTTAAAAAATGCTGAAAGACTACTTTAAAAACAAAATCTGAATAGGTTATTAAAAAGTTGTTGATGATGTCTCTATTGAATCATTATTTTAACAAAACATTAAATGCACAATTTTGTATGAAAAATGGTTAAAACCAATGATTTTTTAGAGAGCGCCTTCTTGAGTTGCAATGGCTCTTTTTGAATGATAACAGGGGTTATACGTAGTCGTTTGTAATTGTGTATACCTTTCGAGCATGGTGAAGTTATAACTATTATTTTGTACAGTAATGGTGCAGATTTTAGTTACTCAAGTTGAGTTTGACCAATACTCAACTATCCCTTTAATATCGTAGTTTCTTAGCATTGTGTGCGTCCACAAGGTTGCTTGGCTGGAATGCTCTCCACGGAGTGGAAAACGTGCACTTTCTGCGCTGGATTGATTGCAGAATGTTTTCGATGACCGGGGTAATATTAAATTTGTAAACCTCTTAGAGATGATTAACAATCGTGATAGGCGCTATATAATAATTATTGTCATGATTATCGATTCACTCTCAAACATCTGTAATCGATCACAAGGACAAGGAACCACACAATTTATAATATATACTTCAAATTGATAACAAAAACAATTTTACGTGTATGTTCTATTAAAAGGTGTTCAACAGATAATCCACCATTTAAATGAGTCATATTATTGAAAAGAATCGATCAAAAACTGAAACTTGTAAACAATTACTCCCAAAGATTAATACACTATTTTTAACTGTTTTTGTTTAACCTCCATTTAATTATTTAATCATAATACTTAAATCCTTTCTTTTTTTTTTATAGCGCTAAACACAAAAGTACAGTTGCATGTCCCTATGCGCATTATTATTACCCATGGTCATCAGGTACAGGTCAAGCCCGCACAATTATGTACATACAAGTATTTGCCCAATGTTTATAAATGATCTATAATTTAAAATACACCAAATTATGAAAAGTTTTCCATGTTAAGAAAATAATGCATGTGATGTTTTTGTTGAAATAATTATTAAATAGAGAGATCATCAACAACTATTTAAAAACCGGTTTTGAACATTTTTGAAAAAGTGTAAGCATTTTTTTTATTATAAACAAAAAATAAATCATCTATTTATTTTGGGCCCAAATAAATGCGATCGGATATATTGATTGATAGTTCAGCCATTTCTGAATCGATTCTGACCAAATAAAGTTTATTCTGCCATTAAAATAAAATGATCTTTCAAATTCGACACTCAGTATTTCATCACCTCATGAACAAATTGTGTTGTGCAGCGCCCTGTCTACCAAACTGAACTACCCCTTTAAAGTGTAAATTCAATTGAAACCAGACGCTAGTTGAACTATACCTTTATTGAATTCTAAGATAATGTAGAATATGAATATATTACTTTCCAAGCACTCACTCATCATAGAAAAAAATGGGCAATATATTGAACTCCGCTTCAACTACGGAATCAAGCGACTTGGCGGAGACCGTAAACATGTCTTTCTGGTAACGTCACGCCAGGGGGGATTGAGCAGAAACTGCTATATTTCAGTGCGTGTTATACCGCAAGTTTCGTTATTTTTAAAACTATTTTCTGAGCATTTTAGTGATCGAACCTTATTTTTTATCAATAGTTCAATGGAATGCTCTCCAGGGAGTGGACAACGTGCATTTTCTGTGCTGGATTGATTGAAGAATGTTTTCGATGACCGGGGGTAATAATACAATTGTAAAGCGCTTAGAGATGATTAACAATCGTGATATACGCTATATAGTTTACAATATTGTTTTTATTATTATTATCGATTCATTATCAAGCTATTATCTATAATCGATCATAAAGGCAAGGAACCACATAATTTGTAATATATTCTTTAAATTGATAAACAAAAAGTGTATTTGCAGGTTGTAACTAAAGGTGTTTACGATATTACACGCCATTTTAATTAGTCATATGATAAAAAAAAAAGAGAATTGATCAAGTCAAACAAATATTACCCTAAAGATCAATACATTATTTTGTAACTGTTTATTTTCTTCATTTAATTACAAATATTATCATATTTACATCAGTAATTCGAAAACGTAAGGTAGGGTTTTAGTAAACCCTCTAATTTTGAAATGTTCTCCAAAATATGACTTTTGGAGAGCTGTAATTTACCGCATTTACTGCAAGAATATAAACATCATAATTTATATAGCCCCTGTAAAGTGTCAGATATTGCACAACCCTATATCAATATCATTGAAAAATACAATTGAAGCATTTGTGAAAGTTTGAAAGAAAACGAAAACTGTGTACCTAGTGGAAAAAAAACGAATATTGAGTTCATATTTTATCACCAAATACTGAAGGCCTGCCGTAGATTTTCCGCAGTAATACTTGTTCGTTTGACGACATCCGCACCCTTGTATACAGACGTTACAGAATTTGCGCGCGCTCGGCTCAACAGTCGGGTAGATATGAGTTGCGCTGCCCTGTCTATCGGGAAGGTTTTGGTCACTCCGCCGGCCGCGATTTTTTAAAACGTAGGATGGCAACTGGAGATTGATGAATTATTCATAAGCAGCGATGTACATCAAGGGCTACTCATGAATATTCATTACTTGGATTCGGGTTTGGATGAGTTTGAGGATTATAATTACAATGAGACCCTTCTGACCATCGGCAATTTACGTGGCCTAATGGTCCTGCTGTGGACTTCAGCACTTCTTGATAACATGGGTTCGAATCACCTGTTCTTCTTTTATTTTTGCCATAATACGTGTTAAGTAGCGGTTTATTTAGTAAATGTATCATGCACAGTTTTCACTATGATTGTCTGAAAACTGTGACCAACATCACCGCGCATGCTCCCTGTTTATCTCCAGTTGCTACCCTACGGTTTAAAATTCGCCCGCCGGCACGGTGTGGTGCGAAATCCGTACCCAGTAGCAAATGCGCATGTGCTTAGACATTTGGAGGTGTGTCTTGCGAAATTCGTGACCATTATTACGTAGTCTATAATCTAGACCAGGCCCCCCCCCCCAACTCAAAATGGAAGTTGGCCAAATTTTTAATGAAGAGAACCACCGATTTTTATGTTAATTCGACTGGCTGCCATGGTAATATTAGCGTAAATTCATTCATAATAATGCGCGGGCGCGAACTTCACAATTATCACGCACAAATTAATGGTATGTCTCTGTTATGACGTCACAATGAAAAACAATATTTTGATCCTAGTTGGAAATCCCCTGTTTCTTGACTGTGCGCAATTAAACACATGACATCGCGTAACTGTTAGTACTGCGCGTAATTAAAATAATAGAGATGAATTAGAATACTTAAGCGTGATTGGTATTATGAAGCGCAATTTTGCTGAGAAGTGCGTGTTTAAATGCCATGGCAACTGCAAGTGCGCAATGCGTAATTACTTTAGCTTTTTGCGTAATGTGTTAATTTATCCAATGAATCCACGTCTGATAATTTATTCAAATGAAAAAAAATCTGACGTACTACCTCATTTGCATGACATTCGGTGCGTATTTTCAAAAACTTGCTGATAAAGGTGTGGCCTATCTCTGTGGTTAAAACGCTATACGCTTATTCAGTTGGGGTTCTAGTATTTATATTGTACATTATTTCTGTGATCTAGACCCTCGAAAGCGCCGCCAACGAGAGAGATCTGCATAACAGCAGTGATCTGCATAACATCAGTGATCGCTAACCCTCTCCCTCAAAGCGATCACATGATGTACCTTTCTCGTTGTGCATATCTCTCTCGTACGTGGCGCTATATTATGGGTGGAACAGGCCCCCCCAACTCAAAATGGAAGTTGGCCAAATTTTTAATGAAGAGAACCACCGATTTTTATGTTAATTCGACTGGCTGCCATGGTAATATTAGCGTAAAATCATTCATAATAATGCGCGGGCGCGAACTTCACAATTATCACGCACGAATGTATGGTATGCCTCTGTTATGACGTCACAATGAAAAACAATATTTTGATCCTAGTAGGGAAATCCCCTGTTTCTTGACTGTGCGCAATTAAATACATGACATCGCGTAACTGTTAGTACTGCGCGTAATTAAAATAATAGAGATGAATTAGAATACTTAAGCGTCTTTGGTATTATTAAGCGCAATTTTGCTGAGAAGTGCCATGGCAACTGCAAGTGCGCAATGCGTAATTACTTTAGCTTTTTGCGTAATGTGTTAATTAATCCAATGAATCCACGTCTGATAATTTATTCAAATGAAAAAAATCTGACGTACTACCTCATTTGCATGACATTCGGTGCGTATTTTCAAAAACTTGCTGATAAAGGTGTGGCCTATCTCTGTGGTTAAAACGCTATACGCTTATTCAGTTGGGGTTCTAGTATTTATATTGTATTTCTGTGATCTAGACCCTCGAAAGCGCCGCCAACGAGAGAGATCTGCATAACAGCAGTGATCTGCATAACATCAGTGATCGCTAACCCTCTCCCTCAAAGCGATCACATGATGTACCTTTCTCGTTGTGCATATCTCTCTCGTACGTGGCGCTATATTATGGGTGGAAGGAGTTCAGCATGCGAGGGAGGGACTAGATTCTAGTCTATTATTACGCCGCAATGTCATGCTAATAACAAATTGACACATGTTTAATCAAATGTTTAAATGACGTGAATGGATTTTCTTAAAGGGAGAGATCCACTTTTGCAAGCCAAAATTCAAAAAATGCGAGGTTATTGTCTTAAATGAAAGGAAATGTCATTTAATAGCATGCCTGAAAAAATTAGGGCTTGAAATCTCTTTTTCGTGGAGTTATAGACCTACAACTGAATAAACTGAGGGACGTCGGTTAATTAGGTACATACGTATTTTCGACCGGTGAGTAAGTTCGTACATAGATTTCACGGAGTGCCAGATCGGTATGCATGACCCCTACGTGACCCGCGCAGCTACGTGACCCGCGCATAAGTACTAATGTGTGATCGTTTACCAAGCAAAATACCCAAACTTCGCTTAAACTGACTACATGTAATTATATATTCTTTCTTTTTGAGATCTTTTTCCGTGACATACGTTAACAAAATGTCGGCTTGACAATACCTTTACGAGAATTAGTACTATATTGTTGTAATATTATGCTAAATCAGTTGAACTCCTTTATTGACCGATATATAGTTTAAATGGAGGGACTCATTCGTTTTTCATTCGTAGAATCCAAATTAGAGGGCTGTTCGCTCTGATTTTTTTTTGCGTGTTACATTGATCCCCATCCGTCAACTGAAAGCTGTTCAGACGTTTTGTAAAAGTGGATCTGTCCCTTTAATTCACCGTCGGGTTTTGACAACACTTTGTGCTGCAAGGAGCCTCAAGGAGGCATTTTGCATGCTTTATTACAAATGGCATGAATGGTAACCAATTTCGCAGGCAATTTTCCCACAGGTGCGCATGCGTATTTGCGACTGCGTACGGATTTCGCAGTGCGTACGGATTTAGCGTGACACCGGACCTTGGCATCATGTTTATATGTATGCCGGAAATAAATAAATAAATAAATAAATAAATAAATAAATAAATAAATAAATCATCGATCGATCGATTACAACCCGTTTTGTTCCAACACGATCGCCTGGCTGGAATGCTCCCCACGTGCACTTTGTGTGCGACGACCGGGGTGATAATAAAATTGTAAAGCGCTAAGAGATGATTACCAATCGTGATAGGCGCTATATACATTTATGATTATTATTATCGATTCTTTCTCAAATATCATCTGTAATCGATCATGAGAGCAAGGAACCACAAAATGTGAAATATGTACTTCAAATCGATAAAAACAATTGTATGTGTATGCTTTAATAAAAGGTGTTTACGAGATTAGACGCCATTTTGATAAGTCATATGATAAAAAACAATTGAGTAAAAAAGTGAAACTTAGCAAACACTGCCCCAAATATCAATACATTAATCATAACTGTGTTTTGTTCCCTTTGTAATGATATAAATCCACATATTTACCTCTAATGAACATTACGCGTGAAAATTATATGAAATATTAATTTTGAAAGGTTCTTCAAATTATGATTTTTGAAGATCCTTTTTACCGCATCATGCAAAGAAGATAAAACAACATGCTCGTATATACTACGATGGTGTTGTGCATTGTTTGTGATACGTAGACACGTGTGTCCTTCATGATTAGAAAGAATATAAACTGGGTTCCAAAAGAAACTTATCACTTCTTCAGAGCGACGCTCACTAAAATCCATAGCATCAAATTGAATCATGTTTAGACACAGATAAGCTATCATTCTCCTTATGAAGCATATCTGACAAATTGAAAGGTTGCTTTTGCCAAAAAAGAGAAAAATGCGATGGAATCTCTACAGGTCACTTTACAAAAATCACAGAAACTGCTCGCTGCGAACATCCACTGAAGGCGGTCTATTCAGAACTTTCAATAGCTATTCATTCAACATCAAAGGCGGGTTATGTAACCACCAGGCTGGCTATTGTCCGTACAGAGTTCCGTGCCCGGAATAAGGCTAGCATTTTCTGTGATTTTTGAAAAATTACCTCTTGCGATTTCACCTTATTTTATTCTTTGTTGACTAAATCAAACATAATTTTGCTTAGATGTGCATGCTGAGGAATATTATAGCTAATCTATGCCCAAGTATGATTCATTTTTATGCTTTAGATTTTAATGTGTGTCGCTCTGAAGAAGTGATAAGTTTCTTTTGGAACCCAGTTTAGTAAGGGGATTTGTAATGTTATATATAAAGCTCAGCCTTACCACAACTGTACTAGCACTATAAATGTATTGATAAAGAAGGAGATGATGACGACGACGACGACGACGATGATGATGATGATGATGATGATGATGATGATGATGATGATGATGATTACAATTGGCGAAGACGGCAATAGTGATGATGCATATTGATATTATTATAAAACGCCAAATAAATTCGATCGCATATCCGGTAATAAAAATAAAAAAAAACACTAAACACAATGCAGTTGTTATAATAATATTTCGAATTAATAATACATTGTAATAAAGCTGTTAAAGATGAGGATTTCGCATACACAGGGGCAATTTATCTTGTCTTCTCATTTAGATGCAGTTATTACGTTCTCCGCACCAGTATCCAACATCATACTTATTCTACATGCACGGGTGTTGTGCGGCATTGAGCGTTGATCTATTACCCCAGTACCTAATTACCAATAAATCGTCGGTTTCGAAAACAAAAGGGAGCTTAGTCACTATTTGTACTTCGGAGTTAAGATTAAAAGCCAAGTAGACCCAAATGTATATAGGTCTATGTTACAAAAATTGGACACGATTATTATTTGAAAGTTTCGCGTCACATACATGAAGCTCCGACCTATTATATTCTATTCAGCAAAAATAAAAAAACAAAAAAAACAAACATCGACTTAAAGCCTAGTGCCCACTGTGCGATTTGCGCCTGCGAATGAGCGCGAATTGATAGCGACCTCGGATCTGTGTGAATCGCACTGGTTCGCCTCGAGTCAGCCCGATTTAATTGCGTACGCGATCTTTTTGCACTTGCAAACAAAGTTACTAGATCCCTTTATTATCGTAGTTTCTTAGCATTGTGTGCGCCCACAAGGTTGCCTGGCTGGAATGCTCACCACGGTGTCGAAAACGTGCACTTTGTGTGCGACGACCGGGGTGATAATAAAATTGTAAAGCGCTAAGAGATGATTATCAATCGTGATAGGCGCTATATACATTTATGATTATTATTATCGATTCTTTCTCAAATATAATCTGTAATCGATCATGAGAGCAAGGAACCACAAAATGTGAAATATATACTACAAATCGATAAAAACAATTGTATGTGTATGCTGTAATAAAAGGTGTTTACGAGATTAAACGCCATTTTGATAAGTCATATGATAAAAAACAAATGAGTAAAAAAGTGAAACTTAGCAAACACTGTTCCAAATATCAATATATTATTAATAACTGTTTTTTGTTCTTCCTTTGAATTTAATAGATTCACATAATTCATATCATGTTTCGATCATTTGATTATAATACTTTTATATTATTAATTTTGCATGGTTCCTCAAAATGAGATTTTGGAGATCCTTTATACCGCACCATGCAAAGAAGATAAAACAGCATGCTCGTATAATACGATGGTGTTGTGCATTGTTTGTGATTCGTAGAAACGTGTCCTTCATGATTAGAAATAATATAGTAAGGGGATTTGTAATGTTATTGTGCAGGTTTGGGTTACTAAAGCCCAGCCTTACCACAACTGTACTACACCTATAGATGTAATGATGATGATGATGATGATGATGATGATGGGTCTGATGATGATGATGATGATGATGATGGGTCTAATCATGATGTGTCTGCTGATGATGATGATAATTAATGATGATGATGATGATTACAATTGACGAAGACGGTAATAGTGATGATGCATATTAATATTATTATAAAACGCAAAATAAATACGATCGCATATCCGGTAATAACAAAACAAACACTAAACACAATGTAGTTGTTATAATAATATTTTGACATAATAATACAGTGTAATAAAGCTGTTAAAGATGAGGATTTCGCATACACAGGGCCAATTTATATTGCCTTCTCATTTAGATGCAGTTATTACGTTCTCCGCACCAGTATCCAACATCATAAATTATTACTTACTCTACATGCACGCGTCTTGTGCGGCATTGAGCGTTGATATACATTATTACTCCATTACCTAATTACCAATAAATCGTCGGTTTCGACAACAAAAGGGAGCTTAGTCACTATTTGTACTTTAGTTAAGATTAAAGTTAAGATTAAAAGCCACGTAGACCCAAATGTATAGGTCTCTGTTACAAAAATGAGACACGATTATTATTTGAAAGTTTTGCGTCACATACATGAAGCTCCGACCTATTATATTCTATTCAGCATACTTAAAGCCTAGTGTCCACTGTGCAATTTGCGCCTGCGAATTAGCGCGAATTGATAGCGACCTCGGATCTGTGTGAATCGCACCAGTTCGCCTCGAGTCAGCCCGATTTCATTGCGTACGCGATCTCACGGCGACGTCCCCTGGGAAATGCCTTGGCCCCATTTCCACGCATGCGTGCATGGTCGAGGAATACAGCCAGGAATTGTTCTCTCTTGCTTGTTTTGATATCATCATCTGTTTTTAGAGTTTTTTTGAATGTGTGCGGTCAGGCCCTATATGCGATCTAGACCGATATGGCGATTCTGCTTGCGAGTGTGCCCGACCGAAGCCGAAGGTCGCCAAATTTTTGAACATGTCGGTAACCCGGCGACCACTTCCGATACCACCCCTGCGGACGCGAGTTACGGCGATCAGATGCGACCATTGGGTGCCCACTGCGTGACTTTTCAACGGATCTCAGGGTATCGCTCGCACTCTGGCAAGATCTATCTAGATCGCTAGGCGCAAATCGCACAGCGGGCACTAGGCTTAACGCCCGTCTACCCGGCGAAATGAACTCGTAGCATACACCAGTGGCGTATCTATGTTTTTTTTTTTGTTGGCGGCATGGTGAAGTTATAACTATTATTTTGTACAGTAATGGTGCAGATTTTAGTTACTCAAGTTGAGTTTGACCAATACTCAACTATCCCTTTAATATCGTAGTTTCTTAGCATTGTGTGCGTCCACAAGGTTGCCTGGCTGGAATGCTCTCCACGGAGTGGAAAACGTGCACTTTCTGCGCTGGATTGATTGCAGAATGTTTTCGATGACCGGGGTAATATTAAATTTGTAAACCTCTTAGAGATGATTAGCAATCGTGATAGGCGCTATATAATAATTATTGTCACTATTATCGACTCACGCTCAAACATTTGTAATCGATCACAAGGACAAGGAACCACACAATTTATAATATATACTTCAAATTAATAACAAAAACAATTTTACCTGTATGTTCTATTAAAAGGTGTTTAACAGATAATCCACCATTTAAATGAGTCATATTATTGAAAAGAATCGATAAAACTGAAACTTATAAACAATTACTCCCAAAGATTAATACACTATTTTTAACTGTTTTTGTTTAACCTCCATTTAATTATATAATCATAATAATTCAATCCCTTTTTTTTTTTTTACAGCGCTTAACACAAAAGTACAGTTGCATGTCCCTATGCGCATTATTATTACCCATGGTCATCAGGTACAGGTCAAGCCCGCACAATTATGTAAATACAAGTATTTGCCCAATGTTTATAAATGATCTATAATTTAAAATACACCAAATTATGAAAAGTTTTCCATGTTAAGAAAATTATGCATGTGATGTTTTTGTTGAAATAATTATTAAATAGAGAGATCATCAACAACTATTTAAAAACCGCTTTTGAACATTTTTGAAAAAGTGTAAGCATTTTTTTTTATTATAAAAAAAAAAAAAAATCATCTATTTATTTTGGGCCCAAATAAATACGATCGGATATATTGATTGATAGTTCAGCCATTTCTGAATCGATTCTGACCAAATAAAGTTTATTCTGCCATTAAAATAAAATGATCTTTCAAATTCGACACTCAGTATTTCATCACCTCATGAACAAATTGTGTTGTGCAGCGCCCTGTCTACCAAAACTGAACTACCCCTTTAAAGTGTAAATTCAATTGAAACCAGACGCTAGTTGAACTATACCTTTATTGAATTCTAAGATAATGTAGAATATGAATATATTACTTTCCAAGCACTCACTCATCATAGAAAAAATTGGGCAATATATTGAACTCCGCTTCAACTACGGAATCAAGCGACTTGGCGGAGACCGTAAACATGTCTTTCTGGTAACGTCACGCCAGGGGGGATTGAGCAGAAACTGCTATATTTCAGTGCGTGTTATACCGCAAGTTTCGTTATTTTTAAAACTATTTTCTGAGCATTTTGGTGATCGAACCTTATTTTTTATCAATAGTTCAATGGAATGCTCTCCAGGGAGTGGACAACGTGCATTTTCTGTGCTGGATTGATTGCAGAATGTTTTCGATGACCGGGGGTAATAATAAAATTGTAAAGCGCATAGAGATGATTAACAATCGTGATATACGCTATATAGTTTACAATATTGTTATTATTATTATTATCGATTCATTATCAAGCTATTATTTATAATCGATCATAAAGGCAAGGAACCACATAATTTGTAATATATTCTTTAAATTGATAAACAAAAATTGTATTTGCATGTTGTAACTGAAGTTGTTTACGATATTACACGCCATTTTAATTAGTCATATGATAAAAAAAAAGAGAATTGATCAAGTCAAACAAATATTACCCCAAAGATCAATACATTATTTTGTAACTGTTTATTTTTCTTCATTTAATTACAATATTATCATATTTACATCATTAATTCGAAAACGTAAGGTAGGGTTTTAATTAATCCTCTAATTTTGAAATGATCTCCAAAATATGACTTTTGGAGATCTGTAATTTACCGCATTTACTGCAAGAATATAAACATCATAATTTATATAGCCATGGCCTGTAAAGTGTCAGATATTGCACAACCCTATATCAATATCATTGAAAAATACAATTGAAGCATTTGTGAAAGTTTGAAAGAAAACGAAAACTGTGTACTTAGTGAAAAAAAACGAATATTGAGTTCATATTTTATCACCAAATACAGAAGGCCTGCCGTAGATTTTCCGCAGTAATACTTGTTCGTTTGACGATATCCGCACCCTTGTATACAGACGTTACAGAATTTGCGCGCGCTCGGCTCAACAGTCGGGTATATATGAGTTGCGCTGCCCTGTCTATCGGGAAGGTTTCGGTCACTCCGCCGGCCGCGATTTTTTTAAACGTAGGATGGCAACTGGAGATTGATGAATTATTCATAAGCAGCGATGTACGTCAAGGGCTACTCATGAATATTCATTACTTGGATTCGGGTTTGAATGAGTTTGACGATTATCATTTCAATGAGACCCTTCTGACCATCGGCAATTTACGTGGCCTAATGGTCATGCTGTGGACTTCAACACTTCTTGATAACATGGGTTCGAATCACCTGTTCTTCTTTTATTTTGCCATAATACGTATTACTCACTCACTCAATCCTCGTCTGTGCCATCAGGCGCTTGAGGCGACAGGAGGGATCTCCATCTGGCTCTATCTGCTGCTACATGGGGGGCTGTGTTGAAGGAGAGTCCTCTGCTTTTCAAGTCTTTTTGAATGGTGCGTCTCCATGTTTCTTTTGGTCGGCCTCGCTTTCGTTTGCCCTGTGGTGTCCAACGCATCGCAGTCCTTGTAATGGAGTTGGGCGACATTCTGCAGACATGTCCAAGCCATCTCCATCTGCGCTTCTCAAGGGTCTGTTCCATGGGCATCATTCCAGTTTGGATGTGAAGGTCTTCATTTGAGATGATGTTGGGCCAGAATATCTTCATGATGCGTCGGAGGCATTTGTTTTGGAACACGTCTAGCTTGTGTTTAATGGCGACGGTGGTTTTCCAGCATTCTGATCCATAGAGAAGAACACTTAGGACATTGCTCCTGAAGATCTTAATCTTTGTCTTGATATTTAGGCCAGTGCTTCTCCAAATGGTTCTGAGCATGGCAAAAGCTTGGTTCGCCTTACTAATCGTTGCGTTTATTTCTTGGATGCAGTCGCCATCTGATGTTACCTTGCTACCCAAGTATGTGAACTCTTGTACATCTTCTAATGGGTTTCCATTTACCATGATAGGATTATTGTTCGTTGTGTTTTTCCTCAAAGCCTGTGTTTTCTTTGCGTTGACTTTAAGGCCAATGGTGCTGGCTACCCTAGATAAACTCTCTGTCTTCTGCTGTGCGTCTTGATACCTGCTTGATAGAAGTCCCAGATCATCTGCATAGTCCAGGTCCTCTAAAACTGTAGTGAGTGTCCACTGGATGCCCTGTCTTCTCCCCTGAGTGACACCTCTCATCAACCAGTCAATCGCCAACGAGAACAGTAATGGTGATAAGATACATCCCTGTTTAACTCCGGTGTTTACCATGAATGGTTCCGTCAGTTGATTGTTATGAATAACTCGGCATTCAAATTCATCATACAGTGATTGAATAATGTTAACTAGCTTTTGTGGGATACCATAATGTCTGAGTATCTTCCATAATGAAGAACGATGAAGACGTATTAAGTAGCGGTTTATTTAGTAAATGTATCATGCACAGTTTTCACTAATGTCTGAAAACTGTGACCAACATCACCGCGCATGCTCCCTGTTTATCTCCAGTTGCTACCCTACGGTTTAAAATTCGCCCGCCGGCCCGGTGTGGTGCGAAATCCGTACCCAGTAGCAAATGCGCATGCGCTTAGACATTTGGAGGTGTGTCTTGCGAAATTCGTGACCATTATTACGTAGTCTATAATCTAGACCCTCGAAAGCGCCGCCAACGAGAGAGATCTGCATAACAGCAGTGATCTGCATAACATCCGTGATCGCTAACCCTCTCCCTCAAAGCGATCACATGATGTACCTTTCTCGTTGTGCATATCTCTCTCGTACGTGGCGCTATATTATGGGTGGAACCACAGAAATACAATATGAATACTAGAACCCCAACTGAATAAGCGTATAGTGTTTTAACCACAGAGATAGGCCACACCTTTATCAGCAAGTTTTTGAAAATACGCACCGCATGTCATGCAAATGAGGTAGTACGTCAGATTTTTTTCATTTGAATAAATTATCAGACGTGGATTCATTGGATAAATTAACACATTACGCAAAAAGCTAAAGTAATTACGCATTGCGCACTTGCAGTTGCCATGGCATTTAAACACGCACTTCTCAGCAAAATTGCGCTTCATAATACCAAAGACGCTTAAGTATTCTAATTCATCTCTATTATTTTAATTACGCGCAGTACTAACAGTTACGCGATGTCATGTATTTAATTGCGCACAGTCAAGAAACAGGGGATTTCCCTACTAGGATCAAAATATTGTTTTTCATTGTGACGTCATAACAGAGGCATACCATAAATTCGTGCGTGATAATTGTGAAGTTCGCGCCCGCGCATTATTATGAATGAATTTACGCTAATATTACCATGGCAGCCAGTCGAATTAACATAAACATCGGTGGTTCTCTTCATTAAAAATTTGGCCAACTTCCATTTTGAGTTGGGGGGGGGGGGGGGCCTGGGTGGAACACAGAAATACAATATAAATACTAGAACCCCAACTGAATAAGCGTATAGCATTTTAACCACAGAGATAGGCCACACCTTCATCAGCAAGTTTTTGAAAACAAGTACGGAATGTCATGCAAATGAGGTAGTACGTCAGATTTTTTCATTTGAATAAATTATCAGACGTGGATTCATTGGATAAAATAACACATTACGCAAAAAGCTAAAGTAATTACGCATTGCGCACTTGCAGTTGCCATGGCATTTAAACACGCACTTCTCAGCCAAATTGCGCTTCATAATACCAAAGACGCTAAGTATTTTTATTCATCTCTATTATTTTAATTACGCGCAGTACTAACAGTTACGCGATTTCATTTATTTAATTGCGCACAGTCAAGAAACAGGGGATTTCCCTACTAGGAGCAAAATATGTTTTTCATTGTGACGTCATAACAGAGGCATACCATAAATTCGTGCGTGATAATTGTGAAGTTCGCGCCCGCGCATTATTATGAATGAATTTACGCTAATAGTACCATGGCAGCCAGTCTAATTAACATAAAAATCAGTACTTCTCTTCGATACAAATTTGGCCAACTTCCATTTTGAGTTGGGGGGGGAGGGGGGGGGGGGGCCTGATGTGTACTAAATGTAATGATAAAGAAGGAGATGATGACGACGACGATGATGATGATGATGATGATGATGATGATGATGATGATGATGATTACAATTGGAGAAGACGGCAATAGTGATGATGCATATTGATATTATTATAAAACGCAAAATAAATTCGATCACATATCCGGTAAAAAAAAAAAAAAAAAAAACACTGAACACAATGCAGTTGTTATAATAATATTTCGAATTAATAACACAGTGTAATAAAGCTGTTAAAGATGAGGATTTCGCATACACAGGGCCAATTTATCTTGTCTTCTCATTTAGATGCAGTTATTAGTTCTCCGCACCAGTATCCAACATCATACTTATTCTACATGCACGGGTCTTGTGCGGCATTGAGCGTTGATCTATTACCCCAGTACCTAATTACCAATAAATCGTCGGTTTCGAAAACAAAAGGGAGCTTAGTCACTATTTGTACTTCGGAGTTAAGATTAAAAGTCATGTAGACCCAAATGTATCTAGGTCTATGTTACAAAAATTGGACACGATTATTATTTGAAAGTTTTGCGTCACATACAATCATGAAGCTCCGACCTATTATATTTTATTCAGCATAAAATTAAAAAAGCCTAGTGACCTAAAGCCTAGTGCCCACTGTGCGATTTGCGCCTGCGAATTAGCGCGAATTGATAGCGACCTCGGATCTGTGTGAATCGCACCAGTTCGCCTCGAGTCAGCCCGATTACATTGCGTACGCGATCTTTTCAGTGTCCACTCTGCGATCTTTTTGCGATCTCACGGCGACTTCCCCTGGGAAATGCCTTGTCCCATTTCCACGCATGCGTGCATGGTCGAGGAATACAGCCAGTAATTGTTCTCTCTTGCTTGTTTTGATATCATCATCTGATTTTACAGTCTTTTGAATGTGTGCGATCATGCAGGCCCTATATGCGATCGAGGCCGATCTGGCGATTCTGCTTGCGAGTGTGACCGCCCGACCGAAGGCGGAGGTCGCCAAAATTTTGTCGGTAACCCGGCGACTGCTACCGACACCACCCCTGCGGATGCGAGTTGCGGCGATCAGGTGCGACCATTGGGTGCCCACTTCGCGACTCCTCCTCGGATCTCAGGGGATCGCTCCCACTCTCGAATTCACTGACATCTACTCGCTCCGTTCCATGCACCGTTTCAAGCAAACAAACCAAATCAACCATGTCTGGATGAGGAATATCTGGCAAGGCACGCATCAAGGCCAAGTCCCGTTCATCACGCGCTGGTCTGCAGTTCCCAGTTGGTCGAGTTCATCGTTTCCTCCGAAAAGGGTAACTATATACGCTCAGAGAGTTGGCGCTGGTGCACCAGTCTACTTGGCCGCTGTTCTGGAGTACCTGACAGCAGATATCCTGGAATTGGCTGGCAATGCAGCACGCGACAACAAGAAGTCTCGCATTATTCCACGCCACCTGCAGTTGGCCGTGACAAATGACGAAGAACTCAACAAACTGCTTGGCAAAATAAAAAAAGAAAGAAAAAAAGACAAATGTATCTAGATCGCTAGGCGCAAATCGCACAGTGGGCACTTGGCTTAACGCCCGTCTACTTCTCACCCGGCGAAATGAACTCGTAGCATGCACCAGTGGCGTATCTGTGGTATTTTTTAAAAATTTGGGCGGCGGGAAGGCCACTTGCATTTTGATGAGAGGCACATGTTTAATTTACACCTGACAAGCCAACCAAATTAGGTGCCCTGAATGTTTATAGCCTACATTTATTTTCAAATGACTTTGTGGATTTCCTTTGTCCAATAAATGTTCTTCAAGAATGACTTTTTGGTGAACGCAGCGGTGGCATGGGTGGGTGGGCAGGTATTTTTTAAAAATTTGGGCGGCGGGAAGGCCACTTGCATTTTGATGAGAGGCACATGTTTAATTTACACCTGACAAGCCAACCAAATTAGGTGCCCTGAATGTTTATAGCCTACATTTATTTTCAAATGACTTTGTGGATTTCCTTTGTCCAATAAATGTTCTTCAAGAATGACTTTTTGGTGAACGCAGCGGTGGCATGGGTGGGTGGGCAGGTACCCCCAGACCCCCCCCCCCCCCCCCCCATTAGCTACACTCTTGGACTACACCTAGACGATGCCAACACGATCAGACTTGTTTTTGCTAATTACTCGGCCATATAACGTCCATTTAACTTGAAATTTTTACAAAACACTCATTGGACATATCAGATAACCAAAATATACATTGTTTTAACCAGTCATCACTTTTTGCACTTGTCAACAAAGTTACTAATCCCTTTAATATCGTAGTTTATTAGTATTGTGAGCGCCCACAAGGTTGCCTGGCTGGAATGCTCCCCACAAGGTTGCCTGGCTGGAATGCTCCCCACGGAGTGGAAAACGTGCACTTTCTGTGCTGGATTGATTGCAGAATATTTCCGATGACCGAGGTAATACACAAATTGTAAAGCGCTATATGAGATGATTATCAATCGTGATAGGCGCTATACGGTATACATTTATGATTATTATTATTATTATCGATTCTTTCTCAAATATAATCTGTAATCGATCATGAGAGCAAGGAACCACAAAATGTGAAATATATACTTCAAATCGATAAAAACAGTTGTATGTGTATGCTGTAATAAAAGATGTTTACCAGATTAAACGCCATTTTAATAATTCATATGATAAAACACAATTGAGTAAAAAATTGAAACTTAACAAACACTGCCCAAATATCAATACATTAATCATAACTGTTTTTTGTTGTCCTTTTAATTATATAGATACACATATTTACATTCTGTGTTATTATTATAATTCTTATTTTAATTAATTTTGAAAGGTTCTTCAAAATGTAATTTTTGGAGATCCTTAATACCGCGTCATGTAAAGAAGATAAAACAACATGCTCGTAGTATAGGGTTTCCCATTCATTTTAACACTTTTGTAATTCAATTTAATTAATTTGTCATTCAAATTCGTCCCGAGGAACCACCAGAGCGGAAAGCCAAACTTCAATTTCGGCTTTCGTCGATCAATTTAACACAAAGACCACACAATTTAGTCATTAGTCAAACATTTTCGTCAATTGCAAATCAAATTCGTCGGTCACACTTGCTGAACACATAAAAAAGAAAGCAATTTCGTCAATTGGCAATCAATTTCATTAAAACTCCATTCAAATTCGTCCTATGTATTTACACTGTAGTGTTCTTTTTTTTATTGTCTAGGTGTAATTGTAAATTGTAACATTAATCTTTTAGGGGGTAACATGCACATGTATACACTCGAAAACAAACTCACACGCACAAAAAACACGCACACACTCACAAACACACATACATTTGCACACATGCACACCAACACGCACACAAGCACGTTTACACAAATGTGCATTTAATACATTTTTAAGACATACGTAGAAATGATATAAAACAATATTATAAAATATGTACACACACACTCGCACAGACACACATACTCACACACACACAACACACACACACACACACACACATACATACCCATCTAACCACCTACCATCTACATAGTCATGACACAGACGGGCATTATAAAGCCCGGCGCAGACAGAGCCGACTCGACTGGTTGTCATTCCGATTGGCTCAGTTTTCAGTGCCTCGCGACACACATTTTGCCAGTCGAGAGACAGTCGTATGCCAGTTGGGGCCGATTCAACAAGATAAATCTGCTCCGACTGACCGGGCCCAACTCTAGCCTGATTGAAACCAGTCGGATCGGGTCGAGTCGGCTCTGTCTGCGCCGGGCTTAAGGCTATACCATGCGACGAATTTGAATGACAAAATCACGAAATTGGTTGAACAAAGACGAATTTGATCTTTACATTTACCACTCACTCCGCGGCGGAGACGAATTCCAATGCCAATCGACGGTCTTGAATGCGAAGTGTTTGAAATTGATTGACAAATGACGAATTAGATTGATCATTGACGAAATTGAAGTTAGGATTTCCGCTCTGGTGGTTCCTCGGGACGAATTTGAATGACAAATTAATGAAATTGAATGACAAAAGTGTTCAAATGAATGGGAAAACCTATAAGATCAACGCTCAATGCCGCACAACACCCGTGCATGTAGAGTAAGTAATACTTTATATCATCTGACTTAGTAAAATACGCGTCGTTGATTGGCTAAACACGGTCATATGACTGGGGTGTCAAATTGTTCTGACACCATGGCCAGTATACAAATGATGCGCAGGTATGAGTGGGTCGGTAGGAATTGTTTGCACAAGGTAACTATGGAACTGTTAAACCCACGAGGCGAAGCCGAGTGGGTTTAGACTAGTTTCCATAGTTACCGCGTGCAAACAATTCCACCGACCCACGAAATAAACTTGCGCATCATCTGTTTTATAGAATGGGCATTGTTACCCCCCCCCCAAAAAGTCAAAAAATTAAAAATTAGAAAAATTACCGGATGCATGAAATAATTTTACCGGACGCATGAAATTTTTTACCGGACGCATGAAATTTTTTACCGGACGCATGATTTTTTTACCGGACGCATGCATTTTTTTACCGGACGCATGAAATTTTTACCGGACGCATGAAATTTTTACCGGACGCATGATTTTTTTACCGGACGCATGACTTTTCATGCATCCAGTACAATTAATTGTCTGCACAAATTTTGCTCTCAACCAATCAGATTGCAGGGATTTATCAACCCATTCTATAAAGAGTTATGACGGCCCACTGCACCTCCGCGATTCAATCACCATTACAAAAAATGTATGGTACGTAGTACGCTACCGTATCGTACCGCTATATACCGTACCGTACGATAATCAGATCTTCTCGCAGGCACCAAAATCAAACGAAATTCAGCGATTTCCAGTACAATTTGATCAGATAATTTCCTGATTACACAATCGAGGGAAACAATCAATGCATATTTCCGAAATAGAAATGCAGTGATCGGAACATGTTGAGATATAGTGCGAAGAGAGGCAAATTCCGTACAAAAATCGACTGTTTTGTGCATAGGTGTGTGCATGTGATGTGATGTGTGTGTGTGTGCGAGTCGAGTCAGTACAGTGCAGTGAAAGTCCAAACTCACAGCGCCCTAAAACAAAAACTACACGACCAAAATGACTGTTCTTGGTATTGTTTTTCATTGAAAAAGACTCTATCCGATGGACATAAACATTTTGTTACTTTATTTTGGGAAGTGCCCCGTTCCGTTTTTTGTTGGGCCACCCTGTATAGCGGAATTTCTTTCCCCCGATCTTCGACTAATTAGTATTACACTGCTAAATGTATTGCAATTGCTTTAATTGACCCATCAATTATTTTTAGCTCGGATATGCGTACGCGGAAAATTTTGGACGTGCGATTAACACGGAGCGAGTACCCGATATAATAAGTTTATCGTCACGCACGCACGGTCAAGCGCGACACAGCATTACTTATACGAATCATCCATGTTCCTGATTAAAATCATGAAAATTGAACTTTTTTGTCGTTCTATATTTAGATGTAGATGTAGATAATGATAATGATGATGATGGAGATGATGATGATGATGATGATGATGATGATGATGATGATGACGATGTTGATGATGTTGATGATGATGATGATGATGATGATGATGATGTTGATGATGATGATGATGATGATGATGATGATGATGATGATGGTGATGATGATGATGATGATGATGATGATAATGATAATAATAATGATAATACTAATAATAACAATAATAAAAATAGTACCAATAATAATAATGATAATAATACTATTAAAAGGATGATGAGAATGATAAAGACGAAGATTATGATTATGATGGTTATGATGATGATGATGAAGATGGTAAAGATGATGATGAGGAGGATGATGATGAGGACGAAGATGATGATGAGTATACTGCTGAGATTGTAAAATTAAATGATTATGAAAATAATTACGGCGGTGATGATGATGTTGATTTGATGGTGAGAATAGTAATGATGATGATACTGATGTTGATGGTAACATTGATTTTTGTTTTTGACGTTTGATTTGTAAAACATAGTTTGAGAATATAGGATTTCTCGGTCAATTTTGTAAGCTTTTCATTCGTTTTGATACAAATGTCATTCAAATTCGCAAAATACAGCTGTCGGCTTGTAAATTTCATTCAAAGTTGCACTTATTTGGTCAATGGATTTAGCACTTGTTTCATTCAATTTAACAACCGCTTACAAATGCGCAGTTTGCATTCATTTTCGTCAACAATGGCAAATCGGACGTCCGGACCATTCAATTTCACTTTGGGTCATTCTAAATAAAAAAAATTTCATTCATATTCGCCTATCTTTACAAACCTATGGTATACAGGGTATATTCTCATCTAAATTAAACCAAATAAGTTATATAACATTCATTGTCATTCTTGGTCAATATCCGGTGATGTGTTTTCAGATTTTATACGTGTATTCTTTAGTTTGTGTCCACATGACATGAGATGTGCGCGCAGTGAGAAAACAATGTATCAAACTCATTAATGATTGTGTAGCGTGATTGTGCTTGTTTCTGTATGTGATCGTGATCGTGATTGTAATTGAGATGGTGAGTAAGATTGTGACTGAGATGGTAATTGTGACTGTGATCACGATCGTGATTGTGATTCAGTGTGATGGTGATTCAGATTTTGATTGTGATTATGATTGTGATTGTCATAGATTGTTCTTAAAGTCATACCTGTAAAGTGTCCAAATCCACGAAAATTACTTGGAGCTTCCTCGTTTCTCTTCTACCGTGTTGTTTAGCTTATGGTAAGAGAAGAATAAAATAGGGTTTGATTTTTTCAAATGTCCCTTTAGAATGAAGATAATTATCATTGAAAATCATTATTTGAAAAGCGTTAATCAACGCAATTGAAAAAAAGTACAATTGTTGTAGCTAAACGCGTCCGCATTGCAGCACGCGTGGGAACATTCCGGAGATTGAACTTTGAACCCAGCGAGCACAAATTCCATGAATTCTGTACTACGTCTGTAATCATACGGGTGCGAAAATCTCAAACGGCTGATTATTACTGTGACAAATGTATGGCAGACCATCAGTATTCGGTGATAAAATATGAACTCAAAATTCGTTTTTTCACTAGGTAAACAGTGTTCGTTTTCTTTCAAACTTTCACAAATATTTCAATTGTATTTTACAATGATATTGATATAGGATTGAAGTCTCAAATGTAATTTTGTGCCATATCTGACACTTTACAGGTATCACTTTAACATGTTCAATACAGACTAAATATAATTTACATAAATAAAAATGGCCTCAAAGAGATTACGAATATCGAATAAATTATCAAAAACAAAACCAAACAAAACATGAAAATAAATCAATGTATATAGTATTGTTACCCCCACCATTATGGTACGCCACTCCAATAAATACAACTGTAGTCTGTAAACACACACTTTGCATGCACTTATATCATTGCATATTCATAAAAAGACACTTGCTTAGTTCCATGCTAATTCTATATCGATGATGTGGCTAGGTTATATCTACTTAACACATGATCGTTCAGTTGCTAAATAGTGTTGATTTAGTGGGTATACACCCCTAGTGAGGACAAGTAAAACGTTTGTTGCTTACCAAACCGTACAATTTGAAATGGATTTAGCATGGAACTAAGCTTGCGGGGTTCTATGATCATACTGGGTGAGATTAACAAGTTTAATTTGTCTGCAAAACGTGTGAAATTGTATGCAAAGAAACGAATTTGAATTCACGGAAGACGTTATTACGTAATCGCGAATCGTCTCGCTTTAAATTGAATGCAAATTTTACGAAAAAGAAACACGTTTAATTCGAATGAAAACAATATGTTTTTGAATGATCGTTTTATGAATTCAAATGCTAAAAAACGAATTTGAACGAAAAATAACAGCTGCGGTGACAGAATCGGCGAAATTGAATGAACATATAATGAATTTGTTCGGTATACTTACGAAATTGACCGAGAAATCCTATATTACATTTCATGGAATATCGTGTTATTAATACAATAAAATATTATTTATATAGAGCACTAGATTTTTGTATTAAACATTTTAAGATTATGAAAATTAGCATCAAAAATCGCAAAATGATCCAATAAGAGCAAGTTACAAAGATAACATCGACTTTAGCAGCTTTACTAGACGCTCATCGTGATTGTTGTTTATGTATTATACGTATTGGAAGCTCATTCCGTTTGAATATTTTCCACAATAACTATAATATTTCACCATCGTGATCGATCTACTTTTTTTAGTCTTCCGATTATAAATGCGTTTAAGTATTTTTTAGACATTAAAGTCATTTTCACGATACAGTTGTAATATAACCATTTAAATCCCTGTTGTATCATTATAATAATTTGTATTGTGCATCTACCGTCTACTTCTGTCTCAAATATGTGTAATTTTAAAATTACGATATCGCATGCCATCGATCATGACATCGATAATTGCAAATGTACAAAAATGCATGTTATGTCACTGACATCCGGGTCACTAGATATACAATGTCGCCGTTCAAGAAAACATGATCGATTCAAAATAACCAAACCGCGAAACTTTTGAAATATTAATAGGCAGGACGAAATTTGAATCGTTAACGACTAGAACCGACTCGACCCGATCCGACTGGTTTTCAGTGCCTCGTGACACGCATTTTGCCAGTCGAGAGTCATTCGGATGCCAGTCGGGGCCGATTCAACCCGATGAATCGGATCCGACCGACCGGGCCCAACGCTAGTATAGTCTGATTGAAACCAGTCGGATCGGGTCGAGTCGGCTTTGTCTGCAGAGGGCTTAAATAGGCGAGTTAAACACATGCCACGCGCGATAATCGCAAACTTTATAGAGATATTCATAGAGATAGTCATAAGGCGCATGAATATTCATAACAGTAGAATCATGAATATTTATGACATTTTAATGAGCAACCATTGAAGGACAAAATAATGACACCCGAGGGCACTCTTCACATCGATTAACTCATAACATGTATATCGATCATAAAGGGATTAGCCACAAACGTATTTCAAATTAAAATATAATTGTTTGTTCTTCGTTTGTTGTCTTCACACATTAAACACAGACAAGAAATCAATTTGTATTTTATTCTGTAACATACTATCTGGAATATAAATTGATAACGGAAGAACAAATAAATATAAATATTACCAATTCATTGAATACCTTACAATTGTTGTTCTCTGTTAATCGATAACTTAGTTCAGAGTCCTTCATTTGTATTAGTTGTCCCGTTTCCTAAACGGAAAATTTTGAAAGGTTCTCCAATTGAGATATATGGAGAGCTTAACTTAGTTAGTTGAGTGAAAGACACTACAAGGGGAAGACTGGACACTTCGGGGATTTTGTGTAACGCTGAATTTCGTACATGGGGAAGGGCGCCCCTAGCGTTGAGTAGGTAAACTTCTTGTCGTTTTCGCGCGTAGCCATTGAAAACACAATATGGAACAATGGCGAGCAGGTCGAAAATAGCTGTATCTCCATTTTGGAAAGAGGTGTACCTTTGAAACTTTGCATACAGATAGCATTCTGGTAGTTCTTTAAAATGATTCCAAATTTGTTAGGAAAGGTTTTGTAGTTTTGAAACAAATTAAGAAAATGTTTGCAAAAAATCCCAAAATGTAACGGTGCCACCCTATTTGGGAGGCGAGTTCATGACACATGACCATTTATTGTTTGTTTGTTTGTTTATTTTATTTAATCACGGTATATACAAAAATAAAATGCCCGCTTTCAGCTACAAGCTGTTTTTCAGCAGGGCCGTGAAACATAAGAATACAGAAATACATAAGATACATAAAATAATACAAAATATACATTACAAACAGGTTATTTAAGAGAAGAAAAAAACAGAAAAAAACATATTTACAAAGATAGGGGTAATAATAATTTACAAATATTAATCAGAATGAACGAGGAAACCAAAAGGCATAAGTACATGAGTATAACAATCATTGAACAGCTAATATGCACATGAATTATAAATCTAGTATGGTTAGCTTCATTATTTCCTTTTTAAATATCTTAACGTCGTGTATAATTCGTAAATGAATAGGTAGAATGTTGAACAGTTTTGATGCATCATATAATGGGCTATTTCGAACAATTATGTATCCATGGTGAATGAAAACAGAATAAGATTAAACTCCAAAACGTATTGTTCCTTAAAATTTCAATACCAAGAAACTTTTTTGAAGAATTTTCAAATTATCAATTCTAAAATGTAACCCTTTGTACCACTTTTTATACTATTGATTGTGAAAATGTGTGTGTGTATATTTGTGTTTGTATGTCTGTGCATTTGTGTGTGTGTTTGTATACACTTGTGTATGTATACATGTGATAGTATGTGTATGTGTTTGTATGTTTGTAGGCCTACATAGTACATGTATGTATGTTGATGAATGATGTGTCATGTGTTTGTGTGTGTATGTGTCTACAATAACATGACCAGGTTTCTGGCAGCTTTCCCACATGGAGATTTTAAATTCAGAACTAGAAATGCTGTGGCACATTATAAAAAAAAAAAAACACCAAAAACAAAACAACAGATTTCTAGGGGAACCCCCCCCCCCCCCCCCCCTCCAGTTGCCGTGCGGCAATACCCTTGCTTCCACCCAAATTCTAGCTGTAAGAGTGTAGGTCTACCCTATTTTTTGAGGCATCGCATTTCCGATGTGACAGTTAACAAAATGCTTGTGTTTCAGATGTGACACTCTTGTTAACAACAATTCTTCATATAAAGAGAAAAGAGGTATTTAAATAAATGTTACTATTTTTATTTCAAACCATGACACAGGTAACTGCAACAATCTTGATGACGAGTTCGTTTTTAACAGCAAGCAAAGAAACTTGTACGTGAATGTTGACTTGATTCTGCATGTCTACTATTAAATATTTCTTGGAAATTTTCACCTGTAAACAGACAAACTTAGAAACAAACTCCTTTTAATATTTGGTGTACATTTTGAGATAAAAAAAGCAAAAATAAGAAGGAATTTGATACTTCACTACCAGTTCCCTATTGTGTTTTCAATGGCTACGCGCGAAAACAACAAGAAGTTTACCTACCCAACGCTAGGGGCGCCCTTCCCCATGTACGAAATTCAGCGTTTCATCGATCGCTGTACAACACGGGCGCAGTGTCCAGTCTTCCCCTTGTAGTGTCTTTGGTTGAGTGCACACGATCGGCCCGAACTTCAAATTATCTTGTAGCTTGCAAACTCTCAGGCCTGAATGTTCATCAGTGGCTCAACTTGAGCCCAGCCTAAAAAGACAGAGACTACGGGTAACCAGTTAAACCATTTTGCACCTGCAGACGTATTGTGTTGTCGCTATTGGTCCCCGGATATATTATAATTGTTTCCTTTCATTATCCAGGCAATCCATCGAGTTTTGCCATAGGTATCAGGACAATGGGCCCTTTGAAATTTAGTCATAATATAACCGGTCACCAGCAATACAGCGTCCAGGATGATCCAGGACACAATTTGGCTGATGACCGACTATAGGCCTACTATGACAGAATTTCAAAGGGCCCATTGTCATGATGCCTGTTATCAGAACTCAAGGGATTGACAGTATAATGTAAGGAAACAATTATAATATCTCCGGGGACCAATAGCGACAACACAATAGGTATGCGGGTGCATAATGGTTTAACTGGTTACCCGTAGTCTCTGTCTTTTTTTTTTTTTTTAGACCGGGCACAAGTTGAGCCACTGATGAGAATTCGGGCCAATGAAATCTCGTAGCTATTTTGTAGTTTGCGCCAGAGTTTGCGCGATTTAAATCGCGATTTAAATCGCGAATCGCCTCGATTAAAAAAAAAAAATCGCTGATTTAAATCGCTTCCATAGACTTGTGTGTTTTAGAAAATATTTTTTGTTTTTGTTTTGTTTTTTATGTGTTATGTTAGAAATATTTCAAAATAGATGAATTGTCACACATTTGCCATCCAGTTATGCTTAAAATACTACAAAATCATTAAAGCAGGGCCCAATAATTGACACTAGCAATTGCCTACATGCCCAGGGCTAACTAGCTGCAATTGCCCACTTGCCCAGCTAGGGCTAGTAACATTTAATGTTGGGCAAGTAAAACTACATAAATGGTCAAATGTGGTTGCCTGGTTGCCAATAGGGCAGCTAAAGTGATCAAATACAGGGGCAACTCCCGGGGGGGGGGGGGGGGGGAGGGGGCAACTGACATTTCTAATGTTTAAATCTCATCTAGAAGCAATGGGGCAATTACACTTTCTGCTTGGGCAAGTCAAATCAAATAATACATGATTTTACTTTCACGATTGGAACAGTAGAGAAAAAGATTTGTGTGGAGGCTGAAAAAAAATATCGCTCTCGGGTTTGAACAAAATCATAAAAATCGCTTTTAACCCTAAAAAGACTGGGCTATGAACCTTTAAAAAACTGTGGGGTGGGGGGGGGGGGGGGCTAAAAGGCCCCCCCCTAAGATCTCGGCAACCGAAACTCCGATCGACTCCAAATTTGGCATCGCGATAGATATCCATAAGGTCTACAATATTGCGTAGTTAAAACAAAAACAATAATTAGAATATACTAATTAGAGCTAATTAATTATGCGAACATTTTATTTTTTTTGTATTTTTTTTGTTTTCTTGGCAATCGAAACTCCGATCGACTCCAAATTTGGCATGGTGATAGATCTCCATAAGCTCTACAATATTGCATAGTTAATTTTGTTTGTTTTAAATATAATATGCTAATTAGAGCTAATTAATTATGCGAAAATTGTATTTTTTCCTATTTTAGCATTTTTCTTTATATTTGGTGATTCTTATCAAACAAAATTGTGTTCCTAGTGCAGTATACATGCTAAGATTGTATAAATTGACCCAATCTCTGATAAAACAACATGATAATCATGAAAATTGATTTCATTTTACCGTTTTCTATGTTTTTTCTTTGTTTTTATCCTTTTCTTTGTTTTTCTTTGTTTTTCTTTGTATTATTCTCTATATATTTTATTGTTTTATGCAAATGAGAATACAATAAGTATTTTCACCATGCCAAAGTGGAATACTAACATTACTTGTGAAAAGATGGGTGTAAAACTGCAACATAAAAGGTGCATGTAAAAACTGTGTGTGTTATATACATGGAAGAATTAGAAAAAAAAAAAAAAAAAAAAAAAAAAAAAAAAAAAAAAAAAAAAAAAATTGTGACATGCGATCGCAAAATGTTACGTAACACATGGATCATTAACTCGGTGTGCGCAAATTTGGTATCAAAAGTTGCGCAAGACTCTAAGGAAAAAAGTCATGAAGTGGCACAGTAAAATATTTAAGCATTGCGAAGTAATCGCGAAAAACGTGGAGGGGGGCGGGGGGGGGGGGGAGGGGGGGGGGGGGGGGCTAAATCAGCCCCCCCAGTCTTTTTAGGGTTGACTAAAGTTTTAAAAAATCATAAAAATCACTCATAGGTTTGACAAAAATAAAATAAAAATCATTCTTAGGTATAAAAAAAATCATACAAATCGCTAATAGGTTTAAAAGAATCATACAAATTGCTCTTAATTTAAACAAAAAAATAAAAATCGCTCTTAGGTTTTAAAAAATCATGAAAATCGCTCTAAGGTTTAACAACAAAAATATCGCTTTTGGGTTCGGAAAAAAAATCATAAAAATCACGTTTAAAGGATTTAATAAATCATAAACATTGCTCTTAGGTTTAACAAAATCATACAAATCATACAAACAGAAATAAAAGAAATTGATTTTTGTTTGGTACAAAATTTTTTTAATTCAGGATTTTCCCAACCCTAGGCTCATTGAATTGAACTTAGTCTGGTTTAAATTACCAAAGCATTTTCATAAAGAAATCATAAAATCACACAATCCTGATACAAAATATAATAATAAATAAAAAGTAATATAAAAAGTATCCCCAAATCCATCATTAGTGCATTTTCTTTTTCAAGCTCTGTTCTTTCTTTAAAAAGTTCGTATGCACTGTATAGTCTTCAGGAAAAAAACCCCTATTTAATCGCATATGTATTCGACGCATTTTGAAAACAAAAAACAAAAATCTTATTGAAAAAAAAAAAAAAAAAAAAATCGCGATTTCACGATTTTTTTTTCCAACCCTAGTTTTTGTTGTAAGTGTTTATGCAAAGGAAATCGACAAAATTACTATTTTATTTTCCTCCGTGATCGATCAACTACTCGTAGTCTTCCGATTAATTTTGTGCAACATTTAAATGTTTTTGATAATACAGTTAAAAACATCGAAGTTCATTTCCCTGTTGTGTCATTATGCTAATTTATATTGTGCTGTTAAATTATTTACGGTCTATCCCTGTCTCAAATATCATTAATTTTTATAAGAACGATAGCGCATATCAACGATCATGACATCGATCATGAATTCAATTACTTAAAGGGAACTATTTATGTATCGCTCATTCTGTCATTAAAATATAATACCGAATGTTAATTAAAACAAGTTTCATTTAATGTCACGAATGCAGGTCACTATGCCCCCATTCAACCAAACATGATCAATTCAAAACCACAAAATCAGACGAAACTTGCGAAATTAGGCCATATAAAATTTTATTTTTGTTTTAGCGAGGACCTTTCTGAATTAGGGGGTGGGGTGGTGTGCACCTCTGACTACGGTCGATCACAACCCGTTTTGTTCGATCACGATCGATTGTCATCGAGTATAATCTCCGAGGACGTAAA
This sequence comes from Echinarachnius parma, assembly GCA_037951105.1. Classification (NCBI taxonomy): domain Eukaryota; kingdom Metazoa; phylum Echinodermata; class Echinoidea; order Clypeasteroida; family Echinarachniidae; genus Echinarachnius; species Echinarachnius parma. The sequence continues at coordinate 145,552 of JBAMJV010000375.1, forward strand.
GTTATTATCGTTAATAGCTGGACTCGTCCGATCGCCCTGAAATTTCCGTGACTCTCGATTAAATTCAAATTGAAAACTCTGGGTTGCCTGGCTGGAATGCTCCCCAGGGAGTGGAAAACGCGCGCTCAGAGATGATTAGCGATCGTGATGGGCGATATAATTATAATATTGTTATTATTATCGATTCATTCTCAAACCATCATCTATAATCGATCATAAGAGCAGGCAACCACAAAATGTATAATATATACTTCAAATTGATAACAAAAACGAACTGTATTTTTATGTTGTAACTAAAGGTATTTACGAGATTACACGCCATTTCACTGAGTCATATGATTTGAAAAAAGACAATTTATCAAAAAGTCAAACTTAATAGATCAATACATTATTTGTAACTGTTTTAAATTTTTTTTTATTCAGTCTTCTTTAAAAACACAGGGTAGCCCCATTCAGAGCCACAAAGGCTTGCTTTACAAGAGGGCCCTGTAATCTCTATTTTATAATTGATAAACCGCTTACAACACATTGATTCAGCAATCCATATAATGGATGCTTAATTTTGAAAGGATCTCCAAAATATGAGTTTAGGAGATCTATAGATATCGCAATCAGCAGTTTGATGCTAAGAAAAGATAAAATAACATGCTGTAGTAGTATAATGTCGTGCACTGTTTGTGTAACGTAAAAACGCGTCCACGTCCTTGGCCTTCATGATTGAAGGGACTGTCTAAATCCTCAAAACTTACTTGGAACCAAATAGTGGTTCTCTCATTCCTTACATTCATATTAACACTAAAAGCACGGGACAGGTTTCATTTTTTTTTAATTTCCATTTCGTTCAAAAGATATTTACTATTTACGATTGAAGTGTTCGGATATGAAATTATCTACGGGACTTTTTCAGCCGTGTACAAAGTAAGTGCAATGAGTAAGTATCACTTTCCCTTTTTCGCACATCAGCAGTTGACAAACCAGATCACGCGAAAACACTTTTTTGTAATGAATCATTAGCCATTTTTTTGTTCATGTCAACAAAGTTACGTTATACAATCTTTTAAATAATACTGAATTATACGTGTTCGTGAATATGTTAGTTTGAAATTGAAAACTCTGGAAACTTTATTGCAATATTATAGTCTCTTCAAAACTCCAGAAAGGGGCAAAATCTGTACACTTCCTACCAAAAGGACAATTGCGTGAGTGTTCACTGATCCACCAACAAAGAAAAAGCTTCTTGAGGTGAAGGGGTGTTCTGGTCTGTATGGGGTCAGAGCTCCGCTCTTCGCACTAATTGGCCCGGGTTTGAAATCCTTGCCGCGTACATGTGACGAAAAGGGTGGTCTCAGACATTAATAATCATAATTGATTGAACGCATCTGCAAACATCAATCAACCAACCCAACCAACCAAGCGTCCAAATTACGCGAGTAGGATTTAGATTTACACATGCAACGATAATCAGTCACTTGACGTACTCATTTATTAATTTATTCATAAGAGTCACGAATAATCATGACATTAGAGAACGAACGAACGTCGCTTGTCCAAATCCTCAAAATCCAATTGGAATTCTAGCGGTTTTTCTCATACCATGTTGTATTCGTATTAACAATAAAAGCATGGGACTGGTTTTCGGGTTTTCGTTAAAAGGATATTTACGATTGAAGTGTTTAGATGTTAAATTATCTACTGGAACGCGATAACAACAATATACGTTGTATCAACCAGTCATCACTTTTTGCACTTGCAAACAAAGTTACTAGATCCCTTTATTATCGTAGTTTCTTAGCATTGTGTGCGCCCACAAGGTTGCCTGGCTGGAATGCTCCCCACGGTGTCAAAAACGTGCACTTTGTGTGCGACGACCGGGGTGATAATAAAATTGTAAAGCTCTAAGAGATGATTACCAATCGTGATAGGTGCTATATACATTTATGATTATTATTACTATTATCGATTCTTTCTCAAATATCATCTGTAATCGATCATGAGAGCAAGGAACCACAAAATGTGAAATATATACTTCAAATCGATAAAAAACAATTGTATGTGTATGCTTTAATAAAAGGTGTTTACGAGATTAGACGCCATTTTGATAAGTCATATGATAAAAAACAATTGAATACCAAAATGAAACTTAACAAACACTACCCCAAAGATCAATAGATTAATCATAACTGTGTTTTGTTCTTCCTTTTAATTTAATAGATACACATAATTTGTATCAAATGTTGATAATTTATTATAATATTTATATATTATTAATTTTGAAAGGTTTTTCAAAAAGAGATTTTGGAGATCCTTAATACCGCATCATGCAAAGAAGATAAAACATGTTCGTATTACTACGATGGTGTTGTGCATTGTTTGTGATACGTAGACACGCGTGTCATTCATGATTAGAAAGAATATACATGTAGTAAGGGGATTTGTAATGTTATATATAAAGCTCAGCCTTACCACAACTGTACTACCACTATAAATGTAATGATAAAGAAGGAGATGATGATGACGACGATGATGATGATGATGATGATGATGATGATGATGATGATGATTGGCGAAGACGGCAATAGTGATGATGCATATTGATATTATTATAAAACGCAAAATAAATTCGATTACATATCCGGTAATAAAAATAAAAAAAAACACTAAACACAATGCAGTTGTTATAATAATATTTTGAATTAATAATACAGTGTAATAAAGCTGTTAAAGATGAGGATTTCGCATACACAGGGCCTATTTATCTTGTCTTCTCATTTAGATGCAGTTATTACGTTCTCCGCACCAGTATCCAACATAATAAATTATTACTTACTCTTCATGCACGCGTCTTGTGCGGCAATATTACCCCAGTACCTCATTACCAATAAATCGTCGGTTTCGAAAACAAAAGGGAGCTTAGTCACTATTTGTACTTCAGAGTTAAGATTAAAAGCCATGTAGACCCAAATGTATAGGTCTCTGTTACAAAAATTGGACACGATTATTATTTGAAAGTTTCGCGTCACATACATGAAGCTCCGACCTATTATATTCTATTCAGCAAAAATAAAAAAAAAATAAAAAAACTAAAATCGACTTAAAGCCTAGTGCCCACTGTGCGATTTGCGCCTGCGAATGAGCGCGAATTGTTAGCGACCTCGGATCTGTGTGAATCGCACTGGTTCGCCTCGAGTCAGCCCGATTTAATTGCGTACGCGATCTTTGTGCACTTGTCAACAAAGTTACTAGAATAAATTCTTTAATATCGTAGTTTCTTAGCATTGTGTGCGCCCACTAGGTTGCCTGGCTGGAATGCTCCCCATGGAGTGGAAAACGTGCACTTTCTGTGCTGGATTGATTGCAGAACATTTCCGATGACCGAGGTAATACAAACATTGTAAAGCGCTAAGAGATGATTATCAATCGTGATAGGCGCTATATACATTTATGATTATTATTATCGATTCTTTCTCAAATATCATCTGTAATCGATTATGAGAGCAAGGAACCACAAAATGTGAAATATATACTACAAATCGATAAAAACAATTGTATGTGTATGCTATAATAAAAGGTGTTTACGAGATTAAATGCCATTTTTATAAGTCATATGATAAAAAACAATTGAGTACCAAAATGAAACTTAACAAACACTGCCCCAAATATCAATACATTAATCATAACTGTTTTTTGTTCTCCTTTTAATTATATTAGTACACATACTTACATACATTGTGTGTTTATCCATTTGGTTTATTACATGACCTTTGTTTTTATATTAATTTTGAAAGGTTCTTCAAAATATAAATTTTGGAGATCCTTAATACCGCATCATGCAAAGAAGATAAAACGGTTACAGTCCGTTATTCCGAAGGTTCGTTATTCCGAAGGTTCAGTTATTCCGAATGTTCGTTATTCCGAAGGTTCGTTATTCCGAAGGTTCGTTATTCCAACAATTGTTTGTGTATGCTGTAATAAAAGATGTTTACGAGATTAAATGCCATTTTTATAAGTCATATGATAAAAAACAATTGAGTACCAAAATGAAACTTAACAAACACTGCCCCAAATATCAATACATTAATCATAACTGTTTTTTGTTCTCCTTTTAATTGTATTAGTACACATATTTACATACATTGTATGTTTATTACATGACCTTTGTAATTTTATATTAATTTTGAAAGGTTCTTCAAAATATAAATTTTGGAGATCCTTAATACCGCATCATGCAAAGAAGATAAAACGGTTACAGTCCGTTATTCCGAAGGTTCGTTATTCCGAAGATTCAGTTATTCCGAATGTTCGTTATTCCGAAGGTTCGTTATTCCGAAGGTTCGTTATTCCGAAGGTTCGTTATTCCGAAGGTTCGTTGATCCGAAAATAAAATCGGGTTCGTTATTCCGAAAATTAAATCGGGCTTGTTATGATACTATAGTTTGTGTTTTCTTTATTTAATTTACAGCCTGCATTAAGTATACCCCTCTCCCTTTCCCTCCCTTGGCCAGACCAATCAAACATTTAAGTTTTATATGAAATTATAGCATTATAACAAACCCAAATTCATTTTCGGATTAACGAACCCGATTTCATTTTAGGAATAGCGAACCTTCGGAATAACGAACCCTCGGAATAACGGACCTTCGGAATAACGAACCTTCGGAATAACGAACCCGATTTCATTTTAGGAATAGCGAACCTTCGGAATAACGAACCTTCGGAATAACGAACCTTCGGAATAACGAACCTTCGGAATAATGCAACAAATGTTCGGATTAACGAACCCTATTTCATTTTCGGATTAACGAACACTCAGGTATAGGAAATGTGCGTGTTCGGAATAACGAACCTTCGGAATAACGAACCTTCGGAATAACGAACCTTCGGAATAACGAATCGCACCCGATAAAACAACATGCTCGTAGTATAGGTTTTCCCATTCATTTTAACACTTTTGTGATTCAATTTAATTAATTTGTCATTCAAATTCGTCCCGAGGAACCACCAGAGCGGAAATCCAAACTTCAATTTCGTCTTTCGTCGATCAATTTAACACAAAGACCACACAGTTTAGTCATTAGTCACACATTTTCGTCAATTGCAAATCAAATTCGTCGGTCACAGTTGCTGAACACATAAAAGCGAAAGCAATTTCTTCAATTGGCAATCAATTTAATTAAAACTCTATTCAAATTCGTCCTATGTATTTACATTGTAATGTTTTGTTCAATATTGTCTTGATGTAATTGTAAATTGTAACATTAATAATTTAGGGGGTAACATACACATGTATACACTCGAAAACAAACTCACTGGCACAACAAAACATGCACACACTCAGAAACACACATACATTTGCACACATGCACACCAACACGCACACAAGCACGTTTACAAAAATGTGCATTTAATATTTTTTTAAGACATACATAGAAATGATATAAAACAATATTTAAACATATGAACACACACACTCGCACAAACACACATACTCACACACACACACACACAACACATACACACACACACAACACATACACACACACACAACACACACACACACACACACACACACATACATACCCATCTAACCACCTACCATCTACATAGTCATGACACAGACAGGCATATATGGCTATGCCATGTGACGAATTTGAATGATAAAATCACGAAATTGGTTGAACAAAGACGAATTTGATCTTTACATTCACCACTCGCTCCGCGGCGGAGACGAATTCCAATGCCAATTGACGGTCTTGAATGCGAAGTGTTTGAAATTGATTGACAAATGACGAATTAGATTGATAATTGACGAAATTGAAGTTTGGATTTACGGTCTGTTGGTTTCTCGGGAAGAAATTGAATTACAAATTAATGAAAAAGTGTGTGTGTGTGGGTGTGTGTGTGTGTGTGTGTGTGGGTGCGTGTGTGTGTACATATTATTTAATATTGTTTTCTATTATTTCTTTGTATGTCTTGAAAGAGAACTCAATGCAATTTTTTGTAAACGTGCTTGTGTGCGTGTGGATGTACATGTGTGCAAATGTATGTGTGTTTGTGAGTGTGTGCGTGTGTGTTTGTGCGTGTGATTTTTTTTTCGAGTGTATACATGTGTATGTTACCCCCAAATGATTAATGTTACAATTAACAATTACATGAAGACGATATAAAACAGAAAGTTACAGCGTAGATAAATGGGACGAATTTGAATAGAGTTTTAATGAAATTGATTGCCAATTGAAGAAATTGCTTTCGCTTTTATGTGTTCAGCAACTGTCACCGACGAATTTTATTTGCAATTGACGAAAATGTGTGACTTATGACTAAATTGTGTGGTCTTTTTATGCCTCCGCCAACGAAGTGGCCGGAGGCATTATGTTTTCGGGTTGTCCGTCCGTCCGTCCGTACGTCCCGTTTTCGTTCTCGCGATATCTCAAGAACCAGTTGACGGATCAATTTCAAACTTGGTATGAGTGTACATATTGAGGGGACAATGATCTGATTTGATTTTAGGGGTCATGGGGTCAAAGGTCAAGGTCACAGGACTCAATATATATACAAAAATGCCTCGTTCTCGCGATATCTCAAGAACTGGTTGACGGATTAAATTCAAACTTGGTAATCGTGTAGATATTGGGGTGGCAAAGATCTGATTAGATTTTGGGGTTCACGAGGTCAAAGGTCAAGGTCACAGGACTCAATGTATGTGTAAAAAAGCCTCGTTCTTGCGATATCTCAAGAACCGGTTGACGGATCAATTTCAAACTTGGTACAAGTGTACATATCGGGGTGCCACTGATCTGATTAGATTTGGGGGTCATGCGGTCAAAGGTCAAGGTCACAGGACTCAATATGTATGCGAAAATGGCTTGTAATGGCAAAATTTCAAGAACTGAATGTCAGATTTCAATCAAACTCGGTACCTGAATGTATCATACAGAGTCAACGTAGCCAT
>JBAMJV010000376.1:0-79796 GCA_037951105.1 Echinarachnius parma
CTCTTAAATGGATTGCTATACAGTTTGAATATACATAGGTATGCAAAGTACTACACTGTTTTACTATGAATTTGAATGAAACCGAAACGTTCTTGTAAGACGTCATTAATTAAAAGATGGTGATGTTGATTGTAATTTGTACTTTATTATCAAAAACAATATTGAAGAATAAACACAATACCTTGTAATAGCAGAGTTGTTATTACGGGCGTCGTTTGTATCGGCGTCGTTTGTTCTGGAGTCGTTTGTTCTGGCGTCGTTTGTTCCGGCGTCGTTTTTTCTGTCGTCGTTTGTATCGGCGTCGTTTGTTCCGGCGTCGTCTGTTTCGGCGTCGTTTGTTCCGGCGTCGTTTGTTCCTGCGTTGTTTGTTTCGGCGTTGTTTTTTCTGTCGTGGTGATTGCTTGTGTTGTCGGGCGAATAGTTGTAGATTCTGTAAACATATGAACCAAGGAGAACGCAATAATAGTGTATGTCCATTGGAGATACCCAACTCTCCTATTACCCGTTTCTTATAATCAAACTTCGTTTTTTCTTTTTCTTTTTTAACGTGGTAAAGATCGTCATATTATCATAATTTTCAAGCAAAATATAGATAATTGTATTACAATTTTTGTTTTAACCAGTATACAACTTTATAATACATAGTATTGTACATGTTTCTTAAAGGGTACCACCACCCAAAAATAATATTCTTATAAATAAAAGATAACATTTGTAGTAGTCCATCCCACCAAAAAGTTCAGAAAAATATGTTTCCAGAAAAAAGAAAAAAATTTAATTGGAAAAAGCATCTCTATATACTACAACATGTGTTCATGAGTCTGCATACTAAGACTACCTTTTGTCCAGGACGAACGCATGTCCGTGAATCTATTGTCTCCAAACGTACGCGTAAAATTGACGCACTCCCAAACGTTTGTCGCGTACGGAACCATGAGGCCGTAATGGTTCCGTAAGTGGTGGTAATTAATTGCATTGCTTATGAATTACACAATCATTTGCAAAGGGTTGGGCATCTATTTTATTTCTCACAACGGTACCAAAACATATAATTATGTGTTGTTCTTTGCCAGGTGGTCCCCTTTAAAGCAAAGTATTAGCGTTTGGAAAGTTTGGTAAATGAAGAAAATTAAATGAAGTATTTAATGTGTTTCATCTCTCAAATGTGTAGGGGTTATCATAGACAATAAATTATCGTGGCATGAACGCATTGGTGTCGTCTGTAATCATGTTTCTAAAGGTCCTCGAATATTATATAGATTACACCATTTACCTCATTGTATTTCAAAAACTATGTACAGTGCAATAATACTTCCATATTTAAATTATTGCAATAATAGCGTGGTGTAATGCTTCTGATAGTTATTTAAATAGATAATTTTTATTGCAAAATAAAGTCGTCCGGATAATGTCCAACTCTTCTTATCTTGCCAACACAAAGCCTCTCTTTGCTAAATTGAAGATTTTAAATGTATTTGAATTGAATAATTATAATATTTTTGCAATATTTATATTTATGTTCCAAAGATAAATTGCCTCATTTAATATCTTCTTATTGTTTTACTTAAATTAAGATGTTCATGAATATAATACTAGGTCATCGACAAATTATCATCTTCTTCTGGTGAAAACTAATGTCTCAAAAGATTCCATTTTCTATAAGGGCCCAATTATTTGGAATGATATTGAAAATGAAATTTGAAATAGCCCTTCTGTGAATTCATTTAAACGTAAATATAAATTATTACTTTTGACAAACGCCGCTAACCAGTGAATGTTAGCATTGTAACCTGGCATATTTATGGTGTGTTTTCTGTGTATGTGTGTGTGCGTGTGTCCATGTGTGTTTCTCGTTATGTGTTTACATGAAACAGTATCCTTTTTGTATGTACATTGTAACTGATTGATTAGCATGTTTCTTTCAGGGGACAACCTCGATAAGCTTATTTTTTGCATTTGTTGTCCCCACCACTTAATTTACTATTGTTTAGTTTGATGTATATACACGAACTATTATATTTTTACCTGTATTTACTGTGAATATACACATGAATTGTATTTTAAATTGTGGAAATGAACTGAATCTCTACTTACTGCATTTGCGCTTATGATCATCGTCATCATCATCGTCGTCATCATCGTCATCATCATCGTCAACATCGTCATCATCATCGTCATCATCCTCGCACTCGCTGTCGCCGCCGCTGTCGCTGTCGCTGTCGCTGTCGCTGTGGCTGTCGCTGTCACTGTCGCCGCCGCTGTCGTCACTATCGTCGCTGTCGCCGCCGCTGTCGTCACTATCGTCGCTGTCGTCACTATCGTCGCTGTCGCCGCCGCTGTCGTCACTATCGTCGCTGCCGCCGCCGCTGTCGTCACTATCGTCGCTGTCGCCGCCGCTGTCGTCACTATCGTCGCTGTCACTCCTTTTCCTTCTATCACCATGATTGTCAGCATCCTTATCACCACCGTTGGATCGCACCCAATCAAATGTATCGTCACTCTTCGGTTCCCATGCACATATCCCATCTTCAACGTCACTATCCACTGAGGTATGGAAGAAAACAAAATATATATTTTTTTATTTTGTTATCATTTTACTTATTACTAAAATGCATGATCAATAAATCAGTGAAAAGTGATAGTGGATTGTAAGACAAATTATAGGTTGTAATTTTTATTGTTTCTCTGCTTCTTATAAAAAAAATGTAAACAACGTTTTTCATTAAATTCATCATAAGCAATATTAGTACTGCACTTCGTGTGTTGGATTGATTGAAAAATGTATCCGATGACTGGGGTAATAATAGAATTGTAAAGCGCTTAGAGATGATTATCAATCGTGATAGGCGCTATATAAATCGAGGATATTATTATTATTATTAAATTGATTGTGATATACATTTAACCATTCTTCTATAATGCTTACCAGTCTCTTTTAGAATATTCAGTATTTTCAGGAGTTTCTTTCCTATTTATTCTAAAACTATGTTCATTCTCCTTATTAACTTCATCATGACGATGCGAGCTGCTATTTCAGAATGAATATGATAAAGCCGATTGAAAAATTTTGTTAATGAAAAATATTAGAAAATATATTATCCATCTTCGAGGATACATCGTTAATCATAGGTATTGGTTTATTTGTATGGGATAACAGGAATTCAAGTATACGACATTTAAAAGCCTATCATGATTATTATTTTCTGATAATAAATCAATTCTTTGCTTAATAAAATATTAGAACAATTTGTATAAATTGAAATGAATCTACATTGGTGCAAGGGGGCCTATAAATCGATTATTTGCATTCTTGAAATTATCATGTTTCTATAAACAATGTTTCGCTTTCTTCAATTACGAAATCCTTTCGATTTTTAAACTTCAATCTCCCATGAACATAACATGCTACTCTGGGCCCCTCCTCTTCTATCTTCACGATCATCTCTGAGCATTATTCAAACGAAATCAATAAGGTACTGCAGCATGAAGCCAACTTTCTGTTACACCAATAACAGAAAAGGGAAACATTATTTTCTAAAGTGTACATAAGTGATTCAAAAGTAGTAACGCACCTCACAAATGTGACGGCATCGATTCAAAAGTAGTAACGCACCTCACAAATGTGACGGCATCGATTCAAAAGATAGCCTAACATATTTAATGTTTTGTATCATTGTCTTGGACGATACGTACATACATATTTGACTACGCCGATACATGACTATATACCGAGGGGTACTTACCAGATTGAGCGCATGACCCGAAAGCGACATCATCGATTGCGATATCGCCGGAGCCTCCGTTGCCAATGACGGCCTCGAATGCCAAATAACCCGTCATCGTCGTCCTGGCGAAGTCCGTGACACGGATGGTAGCCCGCAGCCAGCAGTTGACGTTCTTCCCCGGTATGACCATGATGCCAATAGTGCCATCTGGCTTTATGAAGATGACCTTGATGACGCCGGGGTTGTCGCCGTTGATGTGATACCAGAAGCGGAAGCACTGCTCGGAGTCTGAAGGGCTGACGCTTGTGGGTTCGGGCGCCTGTAGGACGGCATTCTCGCCGGCAAGTCGCGGCCACGATACATCGACGAACATGTACGAACCACCTGTCGAAAGTAGAATGTAGAAAGTAGAAACCAAATGTTAAGTTAAGGTTAAAGTCCTTCCTGTGCCAATTTTGACACATACGGCGGCGCCTTTCTCCGATTCATTCCCGGATTCATTAGCCCTATGCCACACGTCTAGTCCTCTGGTAGCTCGTGTGATTAACTTTCCCTTCTCCATTCTATAATTGCCGAGCGCCTGGCTAGAAGGCAGAAGGTACCATTTTTAAAGTCTTTGGTATGACCCGGTCTGGGTTCGAACCCGGGACCTCCCGTGCATGAGGCGGACACTCTAACCGCTAAGCCACCATGCTCGGGTAGAAACCATATGTAGCTCTCTTTTATTTTTTGAGGAATGTTCCCCAAATTAAAGACTTAATTATTCAAATTCAAATTCAAATTCAAATTTTATTAACACTCTTCATAAAAACATTACAATGTAAAATATACATGCCAAGGTGACATTACACAGTAAAATACAAATACAAATACAAATATAAATTATGGGAGTGTTTGGAGTAGGCAGAAAGGAGGGAATTCCTTATATGAAAGCCTACCCCATGGTACAGATACTAAACAGACAAAACATACGATAAAAACACACTAAGTTACAAGAGGGTCAAAATTGCCTTTACTGATTACATGTACTATAATTATTTAATAAAAATTGTTTATATTTTATTTTAAAAAGATTGAGAGTTTTGCTAAATTTTATTTCAGGAGGTATACTATTCCATATAACAGGACCTTGAAAAAAGAAAGAGTTTTTCATACATGTAGTTCGTATTTTGGGGAGATGGTAATTTGAGGCATTTCTAGTATTGTAATTGTGCACATCGAGATTCAAATCAAAGCATGTCAATAAAAATGATGGCAATAATCTATTATAACATAAATACATTAAAACTGCAATATAAAATTTTCCCATATCATTTACATTCAATATTCGAAGTTCATAAAATAAAGGATTGGAATGAGCACAATATTGCGAATGAGTAATAATTCGTACTGCTTTCTTTTGGAGTTTAAGTAGCCTATCCATATCACTTTTATTAAAATTTGCCCATACAGTTATACAATAATTCAAATATGGCGTTATTAAAGTATTATATAACATTTTTAGAATATTTAAAGGATAAAATTGAACTTTATATAAAACACCAATATTTTTAGCAATTTTATTGCACACTGCATTTACATGATCACACCATTTCAATTTATGATTTATTACAACACCTAAGAACTTCAAACTATTTACACGTTCAAAAGAATAATCTTTTACTCTTAAATTTACATTATTCAAATCAATATTTCTATTTGTAAAAACCATAAACTTTGTTTTATCATAATTTACAACCAATTTATTATTTAAAAACCAATTTAAAAGTTTTAAAATTTCCTGATGAAACACATTTTGTAAAACCTGAGGATCAGAATGAGACATAAAAGCAGTTGTATCATCGGCAAATAAAATAAGTTTTAGCTTGTCAGTAATATTGCACATGTCATTAACATAGATAATAAATAAGAGAGGTCCAAGGATGGACCCTTGTGGCACACCGCATCTCAGTATTTTTTTATCAGACTTAACATTGTTTATTTGTACAAATTGATTTCTGTTGTCTAAATAACTCTTAAACCATTGTAAAATAACTCCACGTATACCATAATAATATAACTTTTTAAACAAAATATCATGGTCTAGAGTGTCAAAAGCTTTACTCAAGTCTAAAAACAAGGCAAATAAAATCTCATTTTTTTCAAAAGTTTGTAAAACATTATAAATAAAGTGCATTATTGCATTAGATGTGGAGTGCCCAGGTCTAAAACCATATTGCTGTTCGGAAATGATATTGCAATTAGTAAAAAAACATAAAAAGGCGGTTATAAACGGCTCTCTCTAAAATTTTTGAAAATACAGGAAGTAAAGATATTGGCCGATAGTTTGTAACATTTTCTTTTGATCCTTTTTTAAAAACAGGAATAACTTTGGCAATTTTTAATTTTTCTGGTACAATACCCTTACTCAAAGAAATGTTAAATATTACACATAATGGATGGGATATAATATAAATAACCTTTTTCAATAAATCAACACTCACATCATCATAACCACAACTTTTATTATTCTTTAACTTTCTTACAATATCAACTATTTCAGTGGGTGTTATTGGGTTAAAAAAGGCTGTGCGTGGATTAAAATCAATATTACTAAAAGTTTCTTCATCAATAATTTCATTACCCAAATCATTAGTCAAGCTTGGTCCAATATTAACAAAGAAATCATTAAAAACTGAGCACATTTCAGCCTTATCATGAACAGGTTGTTCATTACACATTAAAAATTCAGGCAAATTATTCTTCTTAGTATTCTTACCAAGGCTTTCATTGATCAATTTCCATGTTTTTATAATATTCCCTGATGCATTTTTAAATTTTGTTTTAAAATATTCACCTTTAATATTCTTAATTCTACCATTCACCACATTTCGATACTTATTATATTTCTCTTTCCTATAATCCGTTCGTTTTCTCAAGTATTTCTTATATAACTTACACTTCTTTTTACACAATTTACGCAACTCTTTAGTATACCATGGGTTATTATACTTTTTACTTTTTACATATTCTTTCAAAGGAAAACATTGATTAAAGATGCGAGTATATTGTCTTATAAAACATTCATAACTATAATTTGGATCTTCAGAAAACACTGACCAATCTGAATTAAAAATTAATTGCATAAATTTATTAATATTATCATCATTCATATCACGTTTAAAGTAAGAATTATTTTCATTATTTATACATTGCTTTTTATTAATCAAAAATACTGGCAAATGATCACTTATATCACTTAAAATAGTTCCAGACCATGACTCATCTAAATTATTTGTAAATATATTATCTATTAATGTACACGACCTATCAGTGATTCGAGTTGGACAATGGATCATAGGATATAAAAAATGTATCATTAATAGATCTAAAAAATCATTAACAGATTGGCAAGAATTAATATCAAATAAATTTATATTAAAATCACCCATCAAATATATATCTTTCTTTTCTTTATATATAATATTCAAAATATCTTCCAAAATATCCAAAAATGATTGCACTGATTGGTTAGGAGGCCGATAAATAACACCAATTAAAACATTTTTCTTAACTTTTTCAATTTCTATAAACATTGACTCAAAACACTCATTATTTACATCCAAGTCATTACGTTGTTTATATTTCAGTTTATTATTTAATAAAATTCCTACACCTCCTCCTTTTTTACCATGTCTTTCATTGAATACAAAAGTAAAATTATTAAAATTATAAAAAGAGTTGGCCTCTTTAATCCATATTTCAGTTAGCCCAATTGCTGAGAATTGCACATTGATGGTATCTAAAAGAGAACTTATTGCAGTATAATTTTTACTCAAACTCCGACAATTTATATGAAGATAACTTAAAATATAATTCATATTAGATGGTAAATTAAAAGATTTCAAACAAGTATTAAATTCCTCTGGCGTATAACAATGTGTTTCAGGTCCATAATCTTCATCGTCTCCTGTAGGTGGACTCAATAATTGGTGTATACCATTTGGTTCAATTATCATTTATATTTTACATTTATTAAAATCTGCTTCGCAGGCATTTTGACAACAGTGATGTACATATTTAAGAATGACGAGTACAAGCAACACTTAACATAAATAAAAGTAAAAACAAAAATGAGTAAAAAAGTACTAGCAAAGTTAGAGAAGTTAAAATATAAATACTAAAACAAAGTATTAAAAGAGTAATTAACTACAAATATACAGATGTAGAAGATGTATAAAACAATAAAAGGTATTGGATGTCTAGAGAATAAATTACTTTTTAAAATGTTAAAAACAAAGTATCAATAATTGCGAAATATTTCATAGAAGGCAAGAAGGAAATGATCCTTCAATTTGAATGTTTGTGTTCATATTTTGTCTAGTTCGCTCTTGTGATGAATCTGTTTCCGCACACTCTTACCATTCGTTGCCTTCATCGCGACGATGATCCGCCCGTCCATCGACCAGGCAGCCTCTATCTTAGTGTTCTGTCTCTTGCTTGCGATGAAGGCATCATGTAAGAGTGTGCGGTTGACATCTGTCAGGTCTTCGCAGATACTAATTCCGCTTCCTTTAAGGTTCTTTCGATTGAGAATCAGCCGCTGTCGATGTTGATATGAAGTCAACTTGACAATGATCGCCATCGGTTTGGGTCGGGATCCTGGATGGGGAGGTGGATGTTCCTGGCGTCGCCGTACGCGATGGCACCTATCGATGTCATCTGGCTTCAGATTGATGTGCAGTCTCTCTTGGGCAATCTTGCAGACTGCGGCTGTGGTGTCCTCATGGGGAGATTCAGGGACACCAAACACCCGGATGCAGTTTCGCCGAGAGTACTGCTCCTGGTCGTTCAGCTCTGTTTGTAGCTTCTTTATGATGTTGTGCTGCCCCTCAGAATTGGACTTCAGTATGGTGTTCTGGTGTTCTGCCGAATCAAGCTTCTGCTGTAGCTCCAAGATGAGCCCGTCCTGCTTTTCCACTCTCTCGATGAGGTCATTGTACTTGGCTTCCATGGACTGGGCCACTAGCTCCTTTATCACATTAAGCACATCTTCATCTTTCAATAGGGTATCCTTGATGAGCGCCTTTGTTGATCTTGTATCAGGCATTGTGTGTTCGTGATAGGGAGAGTGGAGTACAATGCACAGCTCCCAGGGGCTAACAAAAGACGGCTTATATGTAGAATGAAGAGGGTTACTGAGGTAGATCGTAACAAGTCACTGTAAGTTGCAACATAAAAATCAACACATGGGACTGTAGAGTATATATAACTTACTAAGTGGTTTCAAAGAAACTGGCAAATCAAGGCAAGAAACGGCAAATTCACAATATAAAAGTCAGCAGAATAAATATAACATTTCTCTAGACATCCAGTGGAGTATTCAGTCACAAATTACATGTCCCTTTAAATCAGAAGTGCTGGTTTCAACAAAGAAAATAGCAGAGCAACATTTCCAACTGTACCCGTTGCCAACGCACTTATGTTTTTGAATTATCTGAAAATTGCACATCACAATTAGAGGAGGCTCCGCTCTATAAGATGATTTTCGTAACTCAATTGAGAAAAAACATTCTTACTCTGATCAGACGAAATGTCAATTGACTTAATATCACACACGGAAAAGATGGCTCAAATAGTTTGTAAAAAAGTATCATAGATATTCTCCATGAACTTCAGATTTAAAGGCAGTATACATTGTTTTAACATTCATCACCTTTTATTGCAATCCATTGACAGAGCCGCAAATCAATAATGTTATCGACAGACGGGTATGCTAAAAATTACCGTTTTTGGTGGATTATATAAAAGTAACAAGTATTATGTGGAAGTTATAGGAAATGTTTCAACCGTCGTTTTTGTTTAACATATGATTGGCATCCATCACAGAACCTCTAACATCATGATGAGCTTTATCTATCTATCTATACATGAAACAATGTGCATGCCATTGAACTCATTATATGTAATAGATTCAAATCAAATCAAATCAAATCAAAGCCAATCAATACATATGAACATAATATCTGAAATATCAATTATAAATCATATCGGGCCAAATGTCTAAATAAAATTGAATTGAATCGAATCAAATAAAATCAAATAAAATCGAGTCTAATCGAATCAACTCAAACTATATATCGAATCAAACAAATCAAACCAACTTTAATACGATCAAATCCGTTCAAACAAATCAAATCAAATCAAAGTCATAGCAACCCAGACCAAATCTATTCAAACAAAATAAAATATAATAAAACGATATCAAATCTAATGAAATACAATTTAATGAAATAAAATTATAATTAAATCATATCAACTCAAATCAAATTAATTCAAACCAAATCGAATAAAAAAAACAAAATTGAATGAATACAGTCATCAAGCCAATTCGAATCAATGCAAATTAATTCATACCCAATCAAATCAAATAAAACCAAATGGTATCAAATCAATTAATCAACCATACATATCAATTCAAATCAAATATATATCCGACTCACTTCCGTCCTGTTTGGTGTGGTCACCATCGGGTCCAGTGTTGGTCGTTGAAGCTCCGCTCTGCCTCGTCCAATCAAACGAGTCCGAAACGGGCTGGCTCCATCCACACGTATTCTGATCAAAGTCACAGTCGATCCCAGCTGAAAGTTTTTGAAATGACGGAGTAAATGAGAGTTAATTAAATAGACTTAGAAAATAGACTTGCAATCAACTGGATGGTTATTATTGTTACCAAGTGATGTAAAGTAACTTTATCTGAATTTACCAAGCTAAACTTATTTGCATCTCTAGTGGAGTTTTTATGCCTGGTTGTTTGATAATAGACGTATATATAACCAGCTGTGTTTTTTCACATTTACCCTTTTTATTGAGTTATGTAAGAGTGTATTGGAAAAACATCATCCCGGGGATAGTTTCAACTGTGTACAAACTTATGGTAATGAGATATCAAATTATCACTTTGCCTTTTCGATCATTTTCGGACATAGTCATGACATTAAATTAACAGGTAATTTCACACATCACTCAATCAGTGGACATATTAGATGTCAACATGATTACTAGATCTCTTTCAACGAAGGAATTTAATTTAAACGCTTATTAACATTGAGCCTTATGGGTAATATAATAGGTCTAAACAATCATAAACAGCCATTTATAAATGGTTATAGTAGAGTTGGAGCAATTCCGTTTCGTCCAATTCGTCCAAATTCGTCCAAGTGAATTGCGTTCACTTACACTCTTGTTCTAATCGATGTTGGTCCTAGCGGAAATAATAATTACAAATAACGGTATATCTTCAAATATACTGTGTTAGAATTGAGTGCAAACATAAACACTGAACAGTCAAATATTCTAATATATACAAATTTTCTTGAAAACGCTAGCTCACGGTTTAAGTTCTTTCATAAATGTCGTGACTGATCAAAATTATACATTTGGAAGGCAAAAGATATTAAAAAATCACGAACACGGTGGGGGATACATCACACACCAATCAACACTAGTTAAATATTCCATGACATATATTATATAAACATAAATCAACATAATATGAATACAGCAATATTGAAAAATTAATTAAAATATTATGCTATAAATTATATGTTCATATCAGCTTTAGATGTTGTCTACCGACAGGTACACTGTCGTAAACAAAAGGAAAACAAATTATACCAAATACGTTAAAAAAAAATTCATTTAGTTACAGCATGAAATAGTTTCATGAAATTAAACATAATTTAATTTGGAAATTCGTATGAAATGCGATTGAAATTTATAAACGAGTTGGAAATTGAAAAAAAAAAAATAACCGTTATTGAATTAAAATGTTAAGTACTTGTAGAAATATAGCATTAGTACAGAAAATACCTTCAAACCTGCATCGCCGTGTTGCCGCCAACATCATAATTAATCTAAAAGAATAGTAATTAATAAGTAATTTATTTCAAACATGTATATATTTAAAATGTAAGATGAATTACCCTTTCCGCGGTCGATCGAGCTTGCCAGAGCAAGGAACATCAGCAGTATAGTAGTCCGCTCCATGATGAGCGATCACTACTCTCCAAACTCAAAATCTCATCTGACTGTCTAAAGCCCAAGTGAACGAATATCATCCTAGATTATCACGCTAACATTATCATGGTTATACATGATTTTGTTTTTTCTTTATTGCTCGTTGAAGTCAGTCATTCCAACCCACACAGATATTAAATCAGACAAGGCTAGGCTATTAAGACACAGGGGTAGCTAAGAGGGACAAGGCAAGAGGGGCAATTTTGCGCCCCGTAAGGATTCCTGCCCCCCCCCCCCCCCCCCCCCTCAAGTACTGCTCTCTTCATTATACAAATGAGTCTTTTGACAAGGCCTCGCATCGGAGTTAAATGCCTGCTAGGAACAACTGGCGAACGCGGCTATCACACACACTTCGGCACCCAATCCCGGATGTTGCTCATCTCTCATGCACGTGCCAGTATTCTTTTACCAGTCGTTCTTTTAATCTCAGACGCGAGGTCTTATAAAAAGGCTCTACAACACTCCTTATGAAAGGGGATTAAGAAAGAATACAGAAGACATTTGTTTGCGCACAGTACCGTAGAACACCGTCGTCAAGCACCCCCCATGCACCTATATGCATCTTGCTTTTAGGTGACTTTTCCATGAGATTCACCTCCATTATCATCTCTATGAATATCCCTCCCTATTATTTGCATACTTGATTAACGTTTCCCTTTTGGACAAAGAGCAGGCGCTCTTTAAAAGCAAGATGCGTATAGGTGCTTGGGGGTGCTTGACGATGGTGTTCTACGGTATCCCCTCCCGTGTAAATTGTGTACCCCCACATTACCCCTCTTGTATCTTGATGCTGTGTACACCCCTGGCCAGTTAAATATGCCTATATTGGACAATTAGCCCAAATATCTGGCATTCCGATATTAGTTTGAAGAAGTTTGATGGCGTGTACACAGACAGTGTAAACTGAACAGATCCGGCAATTAACTTTTACCTTTGACAAATAATAATTTGTTGAATATTTTGTATCATGTTTCTGTATAACCACTTGCCTGGAATAAATACAGTATATGTGTTGATGTTGTTTTCCTTGTTATGTTGAACATCATCAATATTATGATTGTTGCCTAGTTATTTGTATATTGTTTAAATAACGCTACAAACATGACAAAGCCAAAACTAATAACTCGATGAAATCGTTGTTTTAATTGATATAGTTGCCACTGCATTAAGGCCCAGTCCCATACTGACGACTCGCAACCACTCGCAACGATTTACTAGAACGAATCGACTCGATTTAGCCACGATTTAAAAATTGTACGGCGACTCAAGGCGAATATTCGTTCTTCGTCGTTGTTCGACGAGTCAGTTCGTCCTTCTTTTGTATTTAACCATTGCGGTAGAAAAATCGTGGCAGAAAAAAAGTTGCGGTCCCATAGTGGCGATTTTTACGGCGACTCGCAACGAATTATCGTTCGTGGAGAAAATCGCTTGATTCGTCGCGAGTCGTTGTAGTTCGTTGCGAGTCGTTGTAATTCGTTCTTCGAACCGTTGCGCATCGCAAAGAACGCCATTAATCGTGTTAGCACAACGATGGTTTTGAACCGGTTCAAAACTATCGCCACGTCGCGACGATTTCCTCACATTCTTTTTATGGAACAATCGAACAGTGCGCAGTATGAACAATGGGACTTGTTTGAGTCAGTTCCATGGGCGATCTGTCATTGATACCATTCAACAGGGAGATGATATTCATTCACACCCCCCCCCCCCCCCCCCCCTCTCGTGATGAATAGGTATTACGTTAGTCTCTACGTCCATGGTCAGTTCGAAAACGGAAAGCGGAGATCTTCACGACGAAGCGATACGAGTCGCAACGTTTTTCAACGATGTGGAACGACGTGACACGATTATGCAACGGTAAATACAATAGTTTTGGGTGAAAATCGTCATGGCGTGGCGATTGTTTTGAACAGTTGAAGACGGCGATTTTGGCTCCGCTTTCACGATTTTCTTCACGATGCGCAACGGTTTTGGGGGAAGAACCAATACGATGTAACACGATGCAACACGACCTTAGCGATTTTCTCGACGAATGTCAAATCGTTGCGAATCGCCGTGAAAATCGTCAGTATGGGACTGGGCCTTTACATGTCATGGACCTTTTTTATGGTATGTATGTGGGTCGATGAAGAAATGTATAATTATGTTATAGAAAGTTAAGCCCACCACATACACACTGCACGATCGGATCCGATCCAAGGATCGATTAAGAACCTGGGCCGGTATTAAATTAAATACTTACTTAGATTAAATTTAAAGAAATTTACTTAGCATTTTCAAGGCTAATAACTCGTATAACTAGATCTCGTATTAATCTTATGCATGTACTGTATAATTATGTGAAGCGCTTAGAGAATACATTAAGCGCTATATAAATCAAATGTATTATTATTTTAACTATCGTCATTTAGACTTTTACTTACGTAAAAACAAAACGTAAATCTATTATTTGAAAGCATTATGACATCACAATTTTTATAAGATCTTCAGTTGATGAATTTATCAAATCTCAAATTTGGTTATAGTAGATAACTTGCTTTAACTTAATTTTGACTTAAGTATGGAATTGAATACCGGCCCTGGGCTGGTATTAAATTCAATACGTAGATTAAGTAAGAAATGTACTTAGCAGTTTGCTATGCTCAGAACTTACTTATCTCATATTGAAACCTTTTTTTTTGTAAATACTTTTACTTCGATAAAACAAACTCTAAATGTAATAATTGGAGACATTATGACATCAGCATTTTGGTAAAATTTACAGTTGATCCCAAGTTTGGCTAAGTAAATATATTAGGCCAAATACTAAGTCAACTGCTTAAATGCTGACTTAGTATGGAATTGAAACCGGCCCCGAACTGTACTACATGCTCAAAAGATCAACAGTTGTTCGCCGGATCAAAATCGGATTGTATATAGTTTGCGGTGAGCGTTTAAGCCATGCAGGCGCAGACAGTGCCGATTCGACTCGATCCGACCCGACCTGACTGAATGCTCTTCTATCCGATTCAGTCGCAGCATGTGTAAAGCCCTCCGCACACAGAGCCGACTCGACCCGATCCGACTGGTTTTCAGTCGGTTCAGCTCAGTATATACGTTGCCTCAGGACTCCTGTTTTGCCTGTCAAAAGCCAGTCGGAGATCATTCGAGGCCGGTTCAACATGTTGAATCGGGTCCGACTGAGCAAAGCTGACTCTAGCCTGACTAAAAAACAGTCAGATCAGGTCGAGTCGGCACTGTCTGCGCCGGGCTTTTTTTTAAATGTTGAATCGTGCCCGATTGGCTTCCGGAGTCTTGAGCCAACGCACAAAGAGCCGAACCGACTGAAAACCAGTCGGATCGGGTCCAGTAGGTTTTGTCTGCGCCGGGCTTTTTATTTATTTTGTATTAAAGTGCCAAGATATTATATGACATTGGCGCTCATCCGATCTTGCCACAACTCCTCCACATAAACCAATTTAAGTTTTGCATGTAAAATGATAATGAATTGTCGTCCGTCAACTTTATATTACTACGGGACATAGCAACTTTATTGATCAAATTATGTGCAAAAACGGACATGGTTGATAAATGTGCGTTTATATATGTAATTTGATTTGTCCACTGCGTTATGTGTGAAATGTCATGGTAAATAAATGTCAAATGGCCGAGTAATGAGCTACACAATGCAAATTGGTATTTGCGAACTAACTGCACTTACTTTGTATACAGTTGGAATTCTCTCATGGATTTTTTTTTATCCGAACACCTCAATCATAAATATCTTTGTAACGAATGAGAAATTCGGAAATCTGAATCTGTTCCATGTTTCTATTGCTAATGAATTTTCACAATTTTACTTATGCCAATCACCAACATTCACCAACGCTGTGATTAGTGCAAATTCAGGTCGTTGTCAAAAATATCACAAGCGGATTCGGGTGGGGATCGAACCCCCGACCTCATGATTACTAGACAGGTGCCATGACCACTGGATAGCTGGCAACCTCAACTAACCTCTTTCGAAGTTGACCCTCCCGCGTAGCGAGTGGGAGGGAATGAAGTGAGCATAAATATCTGAATGAAATAAACATTTTGCTCCTCGTTGTGATAATGCTTCTGTTTATTCGGTTATCATAACAACATTTATGGTGATCATCAACGTATGAAATATTTAACGAGAATTAGTATTGAACCAGTATGCTGCTAATGCCTCAGTCACATCTGCTCTACGGCTATAGGATACGGCAGGCGTAGGCCCCCGAAATCGAGAGATACGTGCGGCGGCTGCAGAGGATCTGCGGTGGCCTCAGGGTCACCCTAGGGCGTATCTTTATCTTTAACAGGCCGCAGGGATCGCTGTGGGATTATAGCGCTATAGCGCGGAGTTATAACTGTTTTCATTTCTAGGTTCGTCGTAGCAATTAGACACGTCGTAGCCATGTCGTAGAGCGATTCTACGACGTATGGTCCCCCTTCGGCCGCCTTGCGGGCGCCTTGCGGCTACCTTGTGTCTGCCTTGGTATTTGTCAAAAACCCACGGCCGCCGCAGGGACGCCTTAAGGTGACCGTGCGTCATCACTTCAAAGGCCGTACGGCAGCCGCAGGTTTTCTGTCTCCACAAATTCAAAATACGCCGTGCGGCTACCCTTACATGTGACTGCTACAGTATGTGACCGTGGGAATGCTGCGGCGGCCCTATAATTGATATCGGTCGTAGATATTTTAGACCCCATGGCCGCCGTGGCGAATGTGACTGAGGCATTAAGCACCTGCCCAGATTGGTGTTTGGAGGGAAAGTGCAATTGTGTTTTTATTATCCTGCACTAAGCAAGGGTAAACGTAGTTTTTTTCCTCAAATAATTAAGATGTGCATGTTTATGAGTTTGTTGATTTATTGGAGTGCGTGTGTACCTGCAACTGTTCATAATTATTTGCGTTCATGGGTTTTTAGTTTGTTTTTACTTTATGGTTACATAGATTTACAATATTTGCACCTACCCACATTAAACGTACGAGATGGGGTGGGTGAGTGGACTACAGTGAACTAGGTGGGTGTGCAGCCACCGCTAAGAATTTTGATATGCCAAAATTTAGCCTTTCAGATAATTATTAATGTAGCCTCATATTCGCTGAAAAAATCGCCCTCTCGCCGGAGAGTAAACTAATGAAGTCATTCAAGTTCATTATAAAGTTTTTCGGACGACAAAAGGGAAAATAACAATCGGGCAAATTTTACATTTGATTGTTTTAAATACATTTATGTTCGCCTTCATCAGTAACATTAGTTAAGTAAGGCAGGGTGCGGATCCAATACGATCATCACACAAGAATACGTTAAAGGTTTATTGAGCCATGATATTAATTAATTGTATCGATCCGTGGCGGGGAAACATTACCAACTCTTTAAAATGAATTGTAATTAACAGGCCTAATTGATGCCAGCCCTTCAGCACTTGCGCGTAACAAGCACGTGACCAGCACGTGACTTACGCGCGCTGCGCCCATTTGCAGTGAATAGCGCACAACAGTAAAATAAAGAAGTTATTTTCCCCTTTATTTCGCAGTTGTCACTACTATATGTCTGAAATTAAATTAAATTATTTACCAAAGAAAGAATGGGTTGCCTCGCCAGGATTTGCCGTCGTTGCGCCCCAGGTAAGCAGCTAAATCACAGTGCCATACGTTACTCTTACAGTGCCATTATTAGTAAACACGCCGCCCATGTCAGTAATTCTCAAAATGATGACGATGTTGATAAGGATGATAAAAATGATGATGTTGATGATGATAATGATGATGATGTTGTTGTTGATCATGATCATGATCATGATGATGATGATGATGATGATGCTGTTGTTGTTGTTGTTGTTGTTGTTGACGATGATAGTGGTGGTGATGATGATGAAGATGAGGATGATGTGGACGATGATGATGATAATGATGCTTTGGATGATTCGGATAATAATGATGATGATGACGAAGATGACGATCATGATCATGGTGGTGATGATGATGATGATGATAATCCGCCCATGTCAGTAATTCTCAAAATGATGACGATGTTGATAAGGATGATAAAAATGATGATGTTGATGATGATGATGATGATGATGATAATGATGATGATGTTGTTGTTGATGATGATGATGATGATGATGATGATGATGATGATGATGATGTTGATGATGATGATGATGATGATGATGATGGTGGTGGTGGCGGTGGTTGTTGACGATGATAGTGGTGGTGATGATGAAGATGAGGATGATGTGGACGATGATGATGATAATGATGCTTTGGATGATTCGGATAATGATGATGAAGGAGAAGGAGGATGGGGATGATGATGATCATGGTGGTGATGATGATGATGATGACGATGGTGATGATGATGATGATGATGATTTATTGAAATTCACTTGTTTACTGTCCACTTTAGGTCGCATTCTCCGGGTATGCTGTCCGTGTTTACATCGCTGCCTGTACAGCAGACACAACGAGTTTATCATCCTCAAATTTATCTTCGGACTCATATTTGGAGCTGGGCTTGGGGCAGGTAAAACAAAATATCACAATACATTGACACAAGACCTTCCCGTTAAAGGGAAAGTTGAGTTTTGGTAGAGAGGGCGCTAGACTACTTAATTGGTTTGTGAGGTAATGAAAAACTGAGTGTAAAATTTGAAAGGGAATAATATTTAAACAATAAAATCATCTTTGTTTGATCAAAATCGGTTCAGAAACGGCTGAAATATCCATAAATATAACAATTTGTAATAAACCCGGGGCCCCGGGTTTATTAGAGAATTTTGAACCAGCCGTTAAAAATTCAAAAAAATGCTTCATCTTTTCAAAAAGTTACAAAATAGGTATTTAAATAGTTGTTGGTTATTTCTCTATCTAATCACTATTTCAACAAAGCATCACATGCACAATACTTTATTCAAAATGGTTGAAACCGATGAGTGTTTAGAGAGCGCCCTCTTACGTTTTAACGGCTCTTTTTTTAATGATAACATGATCTTTACTACGTCATTTGTAATTTTGTGTTCCTTTCTAGTTATAACTATTAGTTTGTAATGTAATGATGCAGGTTTTGGTTACTAAAATTCAGTTTCACTAAAACTGTACTCTCCTTACCAGAACTCAACTATCCCTTTAAAGTTGGTAAATTATACTTCACCTGAAGTTGTCTTCGAATCGTGATCGTAAGTGCTATATATTGAACGATAATTAGAGAGCCGTAAATAGTGTCAATTTTGTCTATAGTAGGGGGAGGGGTAGTAGGTAGGAGCGCTGTACAAAGTCCCAACCCATGTCATGATTATTTTAATATTTCTCCATAGAAATAAAAACCTTTTCTATTTTTTGTTTAGGTATCGGTATAAAGATTTTCTAAAAATCCCGGGATCACATGGTATACAAAACTGTCCAATCAAATTTGGACAAATTAATATCTTTGTTTCATGATGTTGGTTCCAATTTCAATTTGAATATCAATGAACACAAAGGTTTGCATTACTTGGTGATCAACAAGCTGCCCTACCCGTGGTTCGAGCGGTCCATTCTCGGAGGCACGATCACCGTCCTGTTCGCCCTCGGGTTCGGAGTGTCGGTGCAGATTCGATGCACCTTGTGTCTCGTGCTGCCACACTTCTTCGGGAAGAACGGTCGTGGCATCGTCAGCTCATTGGCTATCATCTATCTACTGGCAGGTAAGAAGAAAGGGAGGAGGAAAAGGAAATGGGAAAGAGTAGAGGGGTAGTACGGAGAGGAGGAGGAGGTGAATGATTACGAGGAGGGAAATAAGGTATGATGAGCGGAGGAGGGGGGGAGGAGGAGGAGGAGGAGGAGGAGGAGGAGGAAGCGAATGATAACGAGGATGGAGATTAGTTATGAGGAGGAGAAATGGGGAAAGGAAGAGTAGGAGTTCGGGAAGATGACACGGATGAGAGAGAAGATAGGGGGAAAAGAAGAAAGAGGAGATCGTTGTGACGATGTTCATAATATTAAGACAAACATGGACAATAAGACAAATATGATGTAGCAGTACAAAATTAAGAAGAACAAGAAAGAAAAAGAGGAAGTGAGGAAAGGGTAAGAGGAGGAGAAGAAGAATGAGAAATAGGATGAGGGTTAAACGGGTGCACGAGGGAGACCCGTCAAAGTGGAAAATGAGGTTAGCAGCAAATGAAGTATGGCAACCCTGATTTTTCTTTCTATGTCAGGACCTGTGGCTAACATAGTGAACAACGGGCAGGAGTCGGCCCGATCCATCGCCTGCACCGCCGCACTCAGCTTCAACCATAGCAAGGAAATCTTCGAACTTCTCCACAAACCTTTCACAAACGCCTTCAAGAATTTAGAGGTAAGCGTGAACTACATATCACAGGGCGACATTGAGTCTGCGGTAGAACCAAGATCCGGGAGACCACAATAATAAATTAAATAATAATAACAATACTAATCTTGTATATGTAATCATCTGTATAAAATAGAGTTTTTAGCGGTACCAATTCAGCAGGGTAAACTAGTAATATTATATAACCCGGTCAAATCAGGTCAATAATAATTGGGTATTTGGCAGATTATCACGAATGAGAAATTGCCAATATCAGTGGCATAAATAGGCAAAAACATTCTTTTCTCGGGGTTATTTTGAGGGAACGAATTTGTCAATTGAATTTTCCAATTTGAATTTTATTTTCGTTTCCAACAAAATATACATATTATTTACAATCCTTTACAACATAAGGGAATACATACGAATCGACCAAGCCGAAGGGAGGATGTAGGAATGGGTTACCTCTTCCACGGTATAGAGACCTTTTGTAATTTGGGAAATTGAAAATGGAGCGTTCAAACCCCGCGTAAAATGAAATGTGTTAATGAACATTTAACATGTGTATCAATCAATAAATCAAAGCTATTCGATAATTGCAGCTCTGTGGTAATGGGATGGTGTACATCTACATCTATATAAGCGAATGACCTCCATTATAATTGGGTAGATGTAGCGATAATCATTATGTTTGTCTTTTGGGTCAAAGATATGTCCTGGTGATAAGTATCTAGGGCTAGTTGACTGGATCTATAAGGAGTAGAATTACGTAATGCGCCAATTGTGTTCATTCATTCATTTGATGCGCAGCTCCAGCGGGACGAGATCAAATCTGTGGCGAGGAGAGTCGAGGCGGACTTCGACGGCTTTCAAGAAGAGCTTGAGGGAAACATCGAAGGCGACGACGATGACGATTCGGGGAGGGGCAATTATATAAGGAAAATGGAGTTCAAATGTGAAGGTAAAATTATCAATTTAGGGGCCTGAGTAACAGTTCTGTATAGATATTCCGCTTAATCATTTAGAATTGCATACAGTTTACCTCTGATTTACGAATCACATTTAAGTTCTTTTTCTTCTTCCATGTCCATTCCTCTTTTATTCTCCCGCTTTCTCAAATTTTACTCAGGTATTTTCACCCAGGCGGTTGAGCGGTGTAAGGATGTGTTTCGAGAGAAGGAACAAGCGTGTTTCCGAGCGATCAAAGTGCCAGGCATCAAACACGCCCTGTGCGCCCCCCTCAAACTGGCAGTCTTGTGTAACATTATCCAAGGTAAATGTAAATGAGGAAAGAGAATTTCGTTTCGCCGGGAATCGAATCCGAGACCTCTGAATTGCTAGACCGGTGTTATAACCATTGAGCCACAACGCCCTTTTGCTGGTGGCCCTTCCCAGAAACCCTATTCAATGCTCGATGGTCAGAAGCCCTATAAACCGGACACAAACCCAAATGACATACAATCAACTTAGGGTAAGTGCAAGGGATCACGCAGAAGTGATGCAGCTTTTTATAAATTAAATGCAAACATAGAGGAAACTTACCAGATATGAATAATATAAATCCAATATATCAGTGATGCATCGATGTGATACCCCTTTTCATTATAATGTATTTATTGACATCCATTTTCGTATGGGTTTATTATTTCTTTACTGGTAATTTATCTAAATAAATAATATCTCACCATGATTTATTTTGATAATCTCCTTCATGAATGCAAATAATAATATTTGTTCATAATCATCTGAAAATCAATGCTAAATAACTTGGGAAAGCTAAATAACTTTTGCTAAAATAAAAAGAGGGGATGGCAAAAGTACATACTAAGTACACGATGGTGGGTAATCCTTCATTACCGATGTGATCTTCAAAATTAATTGGGCTGATTTGCATTTTGTCTTTTGTCAAAAGGACAGTATTGAAAACAAAAGGTTTCAGCCAATAATGGTGCATCTGTGTCAGGATTTGATAGACCCTGCAATGACAAAGTTATTAAAAGCCGTAAGAAAATGTGTTAGTATAGGTTTTCCCGCTCAATTTTGCACTTTTTTCAATCGAATTCATTTAGGGTCATTCGAATTCGCGCGTTGCCGCGTAATCGTTGGTATCGGTCTTCCAAATTCCGAATAAGTGCATGTGAATTCATGCATACGCACACGCTTTCGTGAATAGGCACAGAAGTTCATTTATGGGCATTCGAATTCGCGAATGTGCAGCCACCTGTCAACTGCCCTTTCGTGAATTCGAATGACCATTGATGAAAAGGTATGCACTTTGTGCAAATTCACTTGCTCCTACGTGATTTTGAACGACTATTTACGAATACGAATGCTGCTTTGGTACGGCGATCGCAAATCGCGTGAATTCGTTTGCTCCTATTATCAATTCGATTGACACAATCGCGAAATTGAGCGGGAAAACCTGTATATTCACAAATAGAGCTTCTTTCTTAGGACCCGGAAGGATGGGTATATACGTGGTTCCTTAGCACTGTGTGCGTCTAACGAGCGACAGACTGGAATACTCCATAGTGAGTGGAAAATGTGCACTTTATGGGCAGGGATGATTGCAGTGTGTATCCGTTGACCGGGGTAATAATGATAGCGCTTGAAGTCTTTAATGCAATTTGCGCTCTATACATATTTTTAAAGTTAATAGTCAAAACACGCTGCTAATTGTATTTTCTGCAGCGTTCGATAGACTGTGCGATGCCGCCCCGGTGCAGGACACGACCGGACTGATGGCCAAGTACTACGAGACCAAACAGGCACTCAGAAGTTTCTCCAACAACTTCAAGGCTGATTTGCGATGGCAGGTGACTAGACTCTTCTGTTTAATTATTGAAAGCATTTATACAAACCATAATAAATATAATGTACACATCATCACATAACAGTTAATTCACATAATTTCCTAGTAGCACTCTATTTTGAGTTTGTTTCGAAAATCAGTTTTCTTCTTTCTACTGTAATTTGAACAAAATGTAAATTAGCAAAACTCATCTTCTATACAATGTATACAGTCTAAGACATATTATGACTTGACAATCTATCAATAAAAAGGCATACTGTTAAAAACGTTGCTATGATAATAGGTGACTCAGCTGATGTCGTTGGTGGAGCGAGTGTCGGTGCAGGAGCTCCAGGCCGCTGTCAAACACGAGATCGAGAGAAAGAAGCTGTGGTTCGATCTCATCCTCGGCGTGACCAGAGCCGTGCTCTCAGTCACGTTCATCCTCGTCTTCAAGAGGTGACGATCTTGATAATGATATGGTAGCGTCGTTAAAGGGATCTATTAACATTGTCCAAATCCACACAATTTACTTAAAACTCTAGTTGTTCTATCATATACATTGTTGTATTCGCATTAATAATAGAAGTAAAGAACAGCTTTTGGTTTATCGAATTTCCCTTTTGTTTCGATTCCGAGACAAAAAGGCAACGGAAATTGTATACAAAAAGTGAACACAAATCCGAGTGGAGCCGTGTCAGTAAAGTGTAATTTACCCACAAAATAATGTATGTAGTTAAAAAATTGTTCTCTTCTGGTTCCCGATGTTGCATTAAAAAAAAAAAAAACCTGGGCTATTTTGTGCTTATACAAACATGTTTACAGTCATAAAATGATAAGACATACATGTAAAATAAAAAGACATACAAACGTAAAAGTAATACAATAATATGATTACTAATCTTGAGTATGAACTGTAGTTTGATGTCGAGATATATATTCACTTCCTTTTCAGCGCCTTCGCCTACAACAATCGCTACATCCGGGAGATCCGATTCGACAATGTCTACATGACGTCATACTTTATGAAAATTGAACGCCGACGGAGAAATCAGGTGAGAGACAATGTCCATACAAATTAATTAATACAGAATTTATTTGGGGCAACGGTTGCATGCCCCACCCCACCTCCCCCCGCCCTCGGAAAATACCAAATTGGTAAAAATATCAAACAAGAGTTGTGTATTAAATATACACATAGGGATATATCCCTATCTCCTACTGCTTCTCTCATTATCCCATCTATTCTCTTTCTCATCTTCTCTCCTTTTGCCTTTCTCCCTTCCCTATTCTTGTTTTCCGCATCTCGCTCTCCACTCACTTGCCCTTACTTTCATGGTGTTTTTTGATGTACATATGTTAATGCTTTCAAATGTTGATGTTATAAAAAAAATATTATTTTTTATTATGTATTGATTAATTGTTATAAAATTAATATATATTGCAATATTTAAATATTTATGTACAAGGCATCCCTGGTGGCCTCCCCAAGTTGGCAGGAAAGACCCATGGGTCACAGAAATTCAAGATTTCTTTTTTCCTGCCAGGCAGCTTGGGGAGATTCACCAGGGGTGCTTTTATGCTTTTATGTTTTCTGATCGTTTTGTAAATTCACTATTCATTTTGTATCATACATTGTACTTTATTTTGAAATGCCGAATAAATAATAATAATAATAATAATAATACAACTCTTTGCCCCTTGGCAAGTAACCCTTGCAAAGCCCCAAAGTAAGGCTATTAGACATTCATTATTATATAATATGCTAGGTATAAATCGCACTCTTTCCGTTGTTTCATGCTTGATCTTTATATTTGGATTATCAATAATTATTACTTCTTCCAATCATGGCGTCCGGTTTGTGATTGCACGATAATTAGTTTGTGTTTGTGTTTGTTTTTATGTCAGGGAAGAAGAAGCCTTCTGCCGTTGAAGAAGTCGGAAAAGAAGGATCTCGTCGAACCGTTCGTCTGTTCTCTGCAGAAGACTGAAAAACGGAAGCTTGTAAGATTATTTCTTTCAGAAAATATGCTCAGAATAATACACTTCATCTGCATTATTGATTAATATGCTTGGATACGACAATAAAAGCGAACAAGAAATATTTGTTCATCACAAGAAAAATTGACATAGTCATGACTGTATACTTTGGAAAGTTTGAGCAATAATTTGTTATCAAGTTGATTTTGTAGCCTCTGACTAGCACGATCATTGAAAAGGGGTTTTGAGGAAGTGGCTTATATAATGGTCATTGGTCTAGCAATCCGGTGATCTCGGGTTCGATTCCTGGCAAAGTCAAATTGTCTTTGCTCATTCTCATATAATCAAGGTCATGATACGTGGTTCGAAAAAAAAAAATGCTAGGAAGTAGGAATGTGATGGCTCAGCGACATAACGATACACTGTGGTGGCTGATTAGGATCTCGCTCTCAGTATACCTAGACCATTACACACGTATGTTTCCTCTCTTATAATTCACATGTCTATCAGATGAAGAGCACGCTCCGATTGATGCCGCAGATTCTGGTCACGGCCTTCATCATCGGGTTCGACTACCTCTTCTTCTCAGGCCTCGACCTCATCCAGAGACACAGCCAGGTCGACTACAAACTCGCGGGTAAAGTACTGTTATCCCACAAGCAGTTGCTGATTGGGGGAAGGGGGGGGGGGGTGGTTAGGGGCACGCGATTTATCAGGGGCACAACTTATGTTTGTTTGTTTTAAATCACAGATTTTCCACTTGTATTATTATTTTGTTGTTAAATAAAATTTGTCCCCCTTGCGCCACACCCCCCCCCCCCCCCCCCGTAGCTACGCCTCTGCCCACAAGTACTCGACATTAAATGGTCAAATCGTTTGAGGGGAATGTAGTGTAGCTTTTAAGCATCATCAACATATTTATCAACTTCCCCATTATCTAGCTGTATACAGTTCTAAACATGTTTAATCACCAAAATGTATGTGATTAATGTTGTATAGGGCCATTCTTGGTCACGTGTGTGACCCAAAACATGACAAATTTTGAAATGGGATGCTTATATTTCAGTAAGTATGAGACTATAATGATTTTTTACTTCATATGTGACTTGAATATGATGTAGTCTTTCAAACTTAACACAAAAGATTTTATAAGGATTAGGTAACTCAATGCCAGAGGTCAAATGGCATGGGTCACGTGTGTGACTTCGCACGGAGCGCTTTTTTCATAACTAAATTTCATTTGGAAAATTCTTTAAAATATGAATAGCTATAATGTTCATCTTATTACCAGAGAAGTACTATACATTTGTAAGTACAACAATAGCAATGAATGAGAATTATATCAAACCGTTGTGTTTTATAGTACTTAATTATGTGGCAACGTCTGGTCACGTGTGTGACATTTTGGGTTGGTCACGTGTGTGACATGTACAATATGAATGGAAAAATGGGAATTTTATAATATCGGGTTTAGAAAAGAATGAAAGGTTGAATTTTTACAAAGTTGGTATCAACCTGTACAGGAAAGTGAGAAAAATGAGCTTGCTAATTATCCTTTTGATATCTTGATTATTTTCTGAATTATGATTATTAGAAAAATATTGAAATATGTAAATTTATGCAAATGAGTAAAAAAGTTTCATTTTAAACTTCAAATCATGTATTTCATGAAACTTTACACATGGATCATTCTGAAAATGGAACAAAACTACAGAAAAATAAAACTTCAATTTTTCCGAAAAAGTTTCACTTTTCAAAGAATGGCCCTATAATCATTTACCGGATTACGTTGCACTTATCTGTTTGTGGTATGAAAAATGTATAATGAAATGAGGCGATTTTTCTAAACGATGCGTTGTTATTGGCTGTTTCAGGTCATCACGTGATCCGTTTCGCGATTCACGGAGAAGGCGCCGTTGCGAGCGTGTTTCGCCGTGTGTTCCTCACATTCAACAGCGAGCACCAGGTCGCCCGGGTCTCCACCAATAAACGTGAGTCATATACATAAGCACCTACCATTTATCAAGAAAATTTATACGATTTTATTAATATTCTTTTCTCATTGAAATTAAGTCAAATAACACTATCAATATACCATTTATCCTATTAATATATCCTATGCATAAACCTTTTATTTATTTTTTATATATTGTTAATAGTTTCTCATCGTATGTATTGACGGAATAATTGCGTAATAATATACATCTATTTCATTCGTAAGATATGTCGGTGATATAATTTGTTGATGGGAGGGGAGGGGGGGGGGGGGGGGGTGGTCTTTTTAATGTTCCACCTGAACAAAATAACTGTCTGCATCAGTCTACGCCAGTGACAGCAAGTATATAACATAGGTTCTTACCTATAATTATGTAGATGTGTATCATATATATCAGTCTCTTCATGAAATATTCTCACGTGTAATATTTATTTCATTTTACAGACTGTTTACCCCGACCGATCAAGGTGAAACGGAACACGAATATACTGATCATGAGTCTATGGCTGAGTGTGTGGGCTCTGCTGTACTTCGAGGCCTATGGGCTCAGGATCAGGAGAGTCATCTGCTCCTTCTTCTATCCAAAGGTTTGTTTAATTACAAATCATTCTTTTTAAACTCTGAAATGGATGATGTGGTCAAATGTTTAGTCTTACACTTTCTAAACAACCGTCAATTTGCCCGAATTTACATCAGTGGCACATCTTTAGTCCTTTAACATTGTTTATAGGACATACATTATCATACCAGTTATTGATTAAACCACCTGTGTGGAGTTTGACTATAGCTATGCCTTTAACGCCTCATTATTAATAAAATGGATATGCATAGTGACATTGCAGTGTAATGGGTTGAACAGTCGCCTATAATCTTTTGGATCCAGGTTTAGTGAACAATCATTAAGATCAGTCAACATTGGCAATGTCTTATGAATCAGTTTTCTGCACGATCCAATCGACTTATCATCTTAAAAGGTAAGTCACACATAGCCGACGCACGGGGGACGCACGGCCCGCGTATTGAAATTGGAAAATAAGGTCAGTGCGTCGTTGTGCGCCCAACTTTTGTCAAGGCTCAAGCGACGCACGGCCCGCGTTTCGAAAATTATTCAAAAAGCTGGAAAATTAGATCAGATAGGTGTGCGCTAGGTGTTCGCTAGACCTCAGCCTCTGTACACATTTTAATACATAGTGAATGCCCAGCGTGTGCTCCGCGTATGTCTGACGTTGGTCTAGCGCGCTCTGCGCGTGTCTGGCGTCCTTCCGGCGTGTACGATCGTGCGTCGAGCTCGACGCACATTTTTGTGCATGCTCAAAAAATCCCGACGCACACAGGTGAGTTCGACGCATGACGGCGAATGCATAGCGTTGGTCTAGCGCGCTCGACGCATGAGTAACGAATGACGACGCACTGGCCAAAATTGCAAATTTTCAATGCGCTGGCCGTGCGTCCCCCGTGCGTCGCCTATGTGTGAACCACCCCATAAACAGGGGGGCTTGGGGAGTTGCGACAAACCATAAAGAGTTTTGAAAACACGTAATTTAGGGAACAGTAGGCTATATTTGCTAATTTTTGTGGAAAGCCGGACGGATTTTATTGTGGCTTACAGCGTCATTCCCCTTTTTTTTAAATGCCAGTATATGCCCAATATCCATTATAGAGCATATTAAATCAAATGTAAAACATACTTTCTTTTTTTTTTCAGAGGGAGAAGAAAAGAGTGTTATTCCTGTACAACGATTACCTGAGAAAACGGGTCGGGTTTCTGAAGCATGCCAGAATGAAGGCTCGGCGAATGATGAAGGAGAGAAACTTGCTGGTAGGTTTGAAAAATCAAATTTCTGAAGAAAAGAAAAACACGCACAAATACTAGTCTATGTGAAACTAATTTATTGTTCATTTTTTCGATTATGCTTTGTTTATGATGCCTTTATGTAATTTATATGACACTTTGTAATTTCTTTGCGATGGCCCGGGTGAATACATGATTACATGATGAGATGATCGGGTACCCAGCAGTGCAGTTCTCCAGATTGAAGACGGAGATGATGAACAAACACTTGAACTCGGCACTTAAGAACTGCTCAACAAGTTTGTTACGGGAACTATTTTGGATTATACTCTGTCTTTACAAGTTGCAAATTAGTTGTGTAAAGTTGTCTAGTTGTGTGGTTCATATAGTATACAACTTTACACACAACTATGGTTCATATAGTATACAACTTTACACACAACTATAGTTCATATAGTACACAATTTTACACAACCAATTTGCAGTGTATAATTATAATGCCTTTATTGAATGCAGCTGGCACTTTGTAAGTTGTTTGCGATGGGGTTAATAATAAATCATACCTGATGAAATGATTGAGTACATTGAAAGCAACTCTTAACTAAATTATATGCATTTCTCCAGACTGAAGAAGAAGATAACGAACAGACACTTGAACTCGGCACTTAATAAAACTGTGCAAAAAGTTTGTTTTGAGAAAACAAAAAAAAACGATCAAGAATAGAGATTCGTGCTTTCATGATCATTTGCTTTACATACGGGCAAGGAGTAAACTCTGATCCTCTTTACGGTCTTATTGCGTAATAGACCGCTTCTGTAATGTATGCAAATAATATGCGTATGACGTCAAACTCCCCGTTGGCAAACTTAACAATAGTAACTAGGTCCGGCAAGCTCCGGCAAACTTAGCTTGCCGGACTTAGTTACGTCATACGCATATTATTTGCATACATTACAGAAGCGGTCTATTGTACAAATAAATACGTCGCCTACATTATTGTCTTCCAAATTAGCAATGTAATTTGAATAAGAATAGTCTTCATAATCGTAACCTGAATATTATACTAACCACGATCCAATCTATCTTTGAAATCAACTTCAACTTCCGTTTGGCATATCATGTCATCCGTGGGTTCTCTGCATATCGTGCAAATCTTTCGCCTTTTACTAAAGATTTCCGTGCAGAGGACCAGTCTGTATCGGAACTAGACAATTTCTTCCTGCCTCGTCGACAGATGAGGCGCAAATCACTGATGGAAAATAAGACTTAAAACTAACGGATAATAGGCTTACGAGAGAGTGGCTTTAATCATAAAAAAACAATAAATTTTAAAAGTATTAATTCACCGTGACAGGCGATGTTTCCCCGTCTTCGAAATCTTCTACCTGACAAACTTTAAAAAAATATATATACAATAAAACATCGATGTACTCCTTTTTACTTTTTTTCATTTTGTCAGAGAATAATTATGTTATTATTTGTTTGTTCGTTTTTTATTCTGTTAATAATTTATATTTCGTTTATCCATTGATTATATCATTCCATTATGAGTTCATTATTTTAGTGATTCAGTCATATATTATTTGATTCATTGATTCATTTATTCAAGCTCCTTTAATTTTTCATTCATCAATCCATCCTCCGGTTTCCAGAATGAGATAGGCATCTTCGGTGACCTGAGGCACAGTTTCCCCAGGATGTGCGGCTGGCTGAGCCGGCTAGGACTGGGCAAGAAGCAATGCCTCATATGCTCCGAGGTCGAGCAGAAGGGGGCCCGGCGCTGCCCCAACCGGCGCTGCAAGTTCATGTACTGCGCGGAATGTTGGAGGGATGTCAAGGTATATAATCATGATCTAACTAACAGTTTTAACATGCTCTTATATCCCATCATATTATTCGTAAGTTCTATATTTAGGGTCAACCCATAGAGGGGGTTATGTGCGGGAGGCATCCTTGAGGGGGCATAAATTAGCATTATAAATTGCGCTATGAATTTGTTTGTTATGGGAGTGAGAGGGGGTTACAGGTATAGATAGTTACTTCTCAATCTACAGGATACAGTAGGCTCCCCCCTCAGTGAGTTGGCTAAACCAATGGGTTCAGTAAATCTATAACTAGTATAAAATTAATCTTTACGTGTACAAAGTCTATTAGCTGTACAGTGAAATAGTTATATCGTCTGCCAAATTTCCAAGGCCAAGACCATTGGTTGAGATTTGTGTAAGCAGGGGGGGGGGGGGGGGGGTGGGGGGGGGGTCCATATAATTGTTTTGGAACCGAGACCGAGTAATGATGGTCGAGACCGCTAAAATGTGGTCTCCAGACCAGCAACAAGTGGTAAAGGGGGGGGGGTTCAAACCCCCAAAACAGTCATTTTTTGGTCAAAGGGGGGGGGGGGGATTTTGAACCCCCCAAATCCCCACCCCCTTGGGTAACCCTTGTCTAGGGACAATTAGGTTAGGGTGGGGGAGGAAGCGTTTTAAGGGGGCTTTTTTTTTGGGGGGGGGGGTTTGATTTCTCTGGGGATTATAAATTTTGTTTCTTTTTTTCTTCTAATTGTTCATACACAACAGGAAAGGTGCCTTGCGTGTTCGCCGGGCTCCGACGATGACTCGGACGATGAATCAACGTCGGAATGGGACACGTGACGGAAACTATAAAGGCACGATCATGAGTGTGGCCAATTTATGACCTCCAGCGCTAGTCTTTGTGAACCATCTCATTATCTGCCTGGGAGGTTTCTGCCATCAGAATGTTGATGAAAGATGAGATAGTTCAAGTTTATTTGTCTTCTATTCATAGCTATGATATATAAGTGTTTCATTCTTCATTGGAATATTCTATTCTATATTGTTGTATTTATTTCTATAATCTTCATATGGCTTAATTCACAATTGTCGTATAATACTTAATGAAATTCAGATCATGCATCCTTATTATCATTAAAATACCGCAATGTTTAGATGGAGTAAATGTATATTCTCTTTCTATTATGATCTCAGCACTTCATCATCACAAATATCACAACCACAATCACCACCATCACCACTAATTATTTATGATTTCATGTACTTGTTTAATGTACAGTGAAACCTCTTTATAACGAGCTCTGTTATAACGAGGTACCTGATATAGTGAGGTTATTTCACAGGGCCAGGTACAATGCATGTATTTCATTGTTTTAAAGCCCTGACAAATTAAGATATCTGATATAACGAGGTAAATTAAATGTACCCAATGTGCTCATTATAATGAGGTTTGACTGTGTATTCTTTTGCTCATAATCC
Organism: Echinarachnius parma; assembly: GCA_037951105.1. Classification (NCBI taxonomy): domain Eukaryota; kingdom Metazoa; phylum Echinodermata; class Echinoidea; order Clypeasteroida; family Echinarachniidae; genus Echinarachnius; species Echinarachnius parma. The sequence goes on from JBAMJV010000376.1 coordinate 31,954, forward strand.
AAATTACACAATCAATTCACACACCAAATTCACATAATGAGTCAAAAATAACTATAAACGATTACACAGCGTTCATTCATATGGTTACAGAATACATGTATCCTGGAATAAATATAGTTTATTCTCTTAGTAAAATAATATATATTCTATCTTGTCTTTTTTATGGACATAAATTTTCTAAATAATAGAATAATAAATCGTATATCATTTCCATAATAAAAATACTCTAAATATTCGAAGTGGTAAACATTCAATGGATTTTGTTTTTGTACTTATTATTATTATTAAGACATGGCAACTGACAGGTTATGACGGAAATATTTCAAGACATATTCTCATGTTAGAATCTGCACACCCCTAAACATTATTTTGTATAACTTAAATACGAGAAAAGGTTTAATCGATTCTCAGAAAACTGATTTGGGACTCCCAATATCATGAAGAAAGTGTATGGTTTGTTTTGAAGTGGGCTAACTCAAATGTGTACTCAAATGGAGCGATGTTACTGGAAAAAAAAGATGACAAAAATTGAGAAATTCACTTTAAAAGTCTTGTGGTTTAGTTAGTTATACAAGCAAAATATAGGTTTGTTCATAATTAATGAAAGATGATAAAATCTGCCAGCCTCACAAGGCACACATAGAATCCCCTGAAGAATAAATAAGACCATTTCTAATTTTATACGGGAGAGAACTTGTTTATCGCAAATGTTCAATAGAGAACAGCCAAAATAAAGTAAAAAATAACATGACATACCCAGCCTTTCCAGCTTTAATTCATTTTTGGCAGAGGCAATGCACATTTGTAAAAGGTTTCATCCTAATCTGCTTCTCTTGTTCTAATGCCCTGTTATCATATGACAAAGATAAATAAAACTGGCCCATTTTTGCAAAATATTCAAAGTAGAACAGCTAAATAAAATAATAATATTAAAATGAAAGAAGCATTTATACCAGTCTTTCCCCGCATTCTTCAAGTAAAATAAACCTCAGTATCAATTAAGTTTGTTTTCTTGTGCTCTTAACGCCCACCTTGAACCACAATCTGTTATTAATCCGTAGTGTAACCAAAATACCATACCTCTACAACCACAACGCTATTACAGATGAACACTCAATGACGTGTGCGCATAAATGTATATGAAAATACATATGTACAGGAGCATCAACAAAATGTACATCATCTGCAGCACATATACATAGTTCCATTCTGTACACAACATCTTGCCTTTGTACAAATACAGTCAAACCTGCTATAGCGACCCCCTGTCTTTAGGGACCAATAATCTGGACCAAGAAAGAGGCCTTGATTTGGGATACCAGGAAGCTTCAAGATGAGCGCGTAACAATTGAGTCATGGTGTTTCATTTGGTTGGAAAATTACTAAAATGAGCCATAAATTCTAGGTAAACAGGGCCTGAAATCAACATTTTAACTGGTATCCCTGTTTTTTTTATAACAGGCTTGACTGTAGTGTTTAATCTGATTCTATCCACACTTCAAATACAATTCTGTATAGCTTCTTCACATCCACTGAGCACAACAAAACCTTGCCAGTACATCTATGCCTTTGCAACTTTAAAGCACATTCAATGAGTAAGAGAATGATTACAAGCAACAACAAAAAAGAGAGGATTAAACAAAATAAAAACAAAATATTGACTAAGCTAAATTAAATACTGTGAAATATATATTATAATATGAGGAAAATAAAATATATAACTTTAGAGAGAAGGCAATTATTTGGTATTAAACATAGAGATAGTGATTATTTCAGAACCCTATACAAATTGTTCCAACTCCACCGCCACCCTTCTATTTAAAATAAAACTCAAGTACATGATAAACTTCAAAAGAGAAGGAAAAAATAAAGAAAAATCAATGCTTGAAAAATCCTAGGTCAAGTTAAATGACTATCAGAAAATTACACTAGTTAATTGTGTTATTCCAACTCAAGCTTTCTTCTATCAACAACCGTTACTTTTCAACATTAAGATAAAATTGCACGCTAAATTATTTGTAAAAGAAAAAAGAAAGTAAGTATTTCAAAGATTAAATTGATAAATAGCACATTCACATATCTATTAAATAAAAATTTATTTCAAGACTCCTTTAGTAATAGCTTTCTGGCTGATAAAACTTCACAATCATTCAAGTTCGAGCTATCTAACCGTTGCCGTGGTAGTGAATTTTTTCTGAATCATGAAAGAAAACAAAGATATTGGAATAATATGTTCCTTCCCTGTATTCATTTAGTAACGCAAGTATATGATGAATTCATGAACATAGGGGAAATGGACCAGAAATTATATTGAATAAAACGAAAATGAGCAAAGAAAATTTGGCTTTGCCGGAATAGAACCCTAGACTTGCAACTGGGTACCATTCTTGTAATTGCACATTCATAAGTATCTTAATGTAGAATTAATTTCAATTTGCAATAAAAATGATCAATCTAGATCAAAAATGTCTCATGTGACTGTGCCATGGAAATTAGCAACAAGAGCTCAAAATAAATCATGATTCAATAAAGCAATACTGTCCTTAAATAAAGGGAAAATAATACTAGGTCACTATGCCTGGTAAATAAAGATAACAAGATATTGTACTAACATTTACATGTCAGGACAGCTCTTTATAAAAAATCCCTTTCTTCATACAAATAATCAGTAGTTTGGTTGCCTATAGAACTTGGCATAAGACTTCTAATTTAGAAGATCAAACCATAGAAGTACACTGTATTCTACTTATCTACGGTACTGGCAATCAGTAAGTGTCATTTCTTTGGGGTAACACATGGCATGGACTTGGTCGCATGGCTACTAATTATCTAAAAAAGAAACAATACAGATGATCTTTGATTTCTTCAGATATGATTTTGGCTTGGAAGGAACTTTGGTAAATATACACAGCTGGGTAGGTATTCAACTCCATACTTAAGTCAAAATTTAAGCTTAAGTAAGTAATTGAGATTTGATTAATTCATCAACTGAAAATCTTACACAAATATTGATGTTGTAATGTTTACAAATATTAAATTCAGATTTTGTTTCACTGAAATAAAAGTTTAAAAAGTCAAGTTCTCAGCCTAGAAAATGCTAAGTAAATTTCTTACTTAATCTAAGTAAGTATTGAATTGAATACCAGCCCTGGTCTCAACTGCAGCATTTAAAGATGAACAATGAAGATGAACGCTCATGCTATCTCTGGCATCTGTGATGTCATTTCTTGAGGGAACATTGCTTGGTTGCAACCTCTGTTTGATTACAACTCAAAAGTGGCCATGGTTTGATAATAATGAGACCAGGACCAAGCTTAACAATACCAAGACTGTGTCACGGCTGGTCTAAAATGCCACATCACTAATCACTGAAGATGAAAAAAAAAAAAAAAATTAATTGTTATGCTTTCTATTGTATTAGTAATCAGCTGGGTGACAAAATTTCTGGAGTGAACCTGACAAGGAGACCAAGACCTTGCATCATATCAAAGACATATCTGGACCACACTGCTGATAACTATCTTAGGTATTACTAACTACTTTGGCGATTGGCTGGGGTCATTTCTTGGGAGAGAACCTGGGATTGGTTGGGACCTCGGTGAAGGAACGAAGCTCAAACGTGCCGAAGCTGGACTCGAGGTCGGGACTGTGTCGAGCAAAGATCATGCGGATGTCCGTGTGGAGGTAGACCTTGCCGGATTTGGACGTCTGAAATCTGTGGGTGGATGGAGATAAGAAACTATCAGCATGAAAATTCGTCTACATATATATTGGTGATTTAAAATCTTATTTTTCAAAATAAAACTCTTTACATGACAGGCACAAATTTCAGATGTAAATTTATGATTTTTTTTTCAATATGAGAAATTGCAATATGAAAGGTAATTTTTTTTTCAATAGCTGGGATGGGGATGGGTGGGTTAAATGCTTTAATGAATGAGTTCAAATCACAAATCATATAAATCAAAGAGAAATTAGGCAAAATTGAAATGTCACTTCAGAACAGCAAAGTGGATAAAATAAATTAACAACACAATTCTATAACTTGAAACAACAATAATAAACCCACAAAACTGCAGAATATCTTATCTAACCGAAAATATAATTTTACGGCATTCACAAAAGTTTGGTTCCCAGTAGCTTATCACACATTATTAAGTGAGGTTCTTTCAAGAAACCTACCTGAGGTGAACGAGGTAGCGGAGTTCCTTGTCGCAATCATCGTTGACATCGTCGCTGGGCATGTAGAAGATACGCTGACGAGCAAACGTCTGGCAGTTGGGTGGCATGTCGCTCAGGTCATACCGCACAACAAACATCTTCACCACCGTCTTGTTTGGGTTGAATAGTGTCTGAAAATGGGCAAAGCATACAAGTACATTATTATTCTGCTTGTGGAACAGTTAAAGATTTGTAAGAGACAAATATGAATTAGCAGGAGCGGTATTTGTTTAAAAAGTACAAATTAAATGTGGGGTCCAAACTAAAGCATAAAATAAATTGACACTTCATTGATTATCAACCTGTTTAAGACGGTTTAATTTTGGAATAATATGCACGCTTTATTGACGACAGCCCAAGTACTGTTGTGACCTGAATAAGGATGATTGCTAGTTCGAAAATCTTGTTAAATGTCCAATGTCAAACATGATTATTGATGATGATGATGATGACGACGACGACGATGATGCTGCTGATGATGATAAATGGACTCAGAGATACTCACCACTTGTATTGTGCCACACTTTGGTATTTGATAGCCTCTTCTTCCAAGAACCTCCAGATTTATGTGACCCTGTGATAGTGAAATAAATTAGAAAGTAATCATAATGGCCGCTGTGACTACCCTGATAGAAACTCTATAAAACCTTAAGAATCAAATGTAGCTGAAGTAACATAACATAACATGTACTTACATCTAAAAGTACAGATGGATAACCCAAAATTATAATACATCTGCAAAATCATTTGCAGGAGTGGCTGCTGAAATTATTTACAGGTAACCCCTTGCTTACGTCTGTTATATTAAAAGACTATGGGGTTTTCAGAATCTCAAAGGGGAAGTGTTAAGGCAGGGCTCGACACTCGCACTGGCCCGCTGGCCCTGGGCCAGTGAAAGTGCACTTCGGGCCAGCAAAATTGATCAAAGTCATATTTTGGTGGCCCAATCATGCAAGCAGATTTTCAACCCGACATTGACAAATTAATTTTAAAATTTTTTTTCTTCCATGTCATGCTTCATCTATAATCACAGGTTTGATCAGGAAAGAGTGATATTTTCAATAGTAAATATCAAATACAATTTTCGGGCCACCAGAAAAAGGGGTAGAAATTATTTCACTGGCCCAAACGGGCCACTATCAGAAAAGGTAAGCGTGGAGCCCTGGTTAAGGTACTTACAAAGTAGGAGGAAGGGGCATCATCATCACACACACTGTAGAAGAAAGTCGTGACAGGCAGGCAGATGTGTTTGGGGCAGAACGCCCCACTAGCACCAATCTCAGCATGGAACCCATCAATGGTTCCCAGGGGCTCCAAGCGCCCATTCAGCACAGACTCCTAGATGCATAGAAAAGAATGTGAAAGGTAAAGTAATAAATCTGTGTATCAGGAAATGTCTAGGTCTATTTTAAAAGTCATGAGGCTTCGAGAGTAAGTAATAAACTCGTACTTGTATTTATTTCAATCACAGTGAAACCATCAATGGTTTCCGAGGGCTATAAGCACCTATACTATTGAGAACAGAATCCTAGATGGGGGCAAGAGAATAATGTACAGCACTTATAGTGCGCCATATATATCTAGGTGCACTATTCAGAGACGCATTATTACCCATCGGTCATCAGGTACAGTTCAAACCCACATGATTATCTTGTGCATCATCTCAACTCCCTGGGGAGCATACGAGCCTGAGCTGCATAACAAGAGCTCTACAGACTACTTGAAATGGATTAAAGGCCTTGCAGAAGGACATTAGCGTCTTTTCGCACGGCGACGGGAGTGCGGCGACGGGGGATTTAAATTAGCTGTGACCGTCCCCGTACTCTGGCTACCGTTGCGATCTATTTGCAGTTTCGCAGTGAAAAAACCGCGGAACGTCTCCTTGCTCGAGTGACCAAGCGCACTGATTGGCTGACCCCACTGACCTCTGGCTGACCCATTGAAGTAAGGGCTTACCAGACCGCTCCGTAGTAGCTGTACACACTACGCTATTTCGGCCAACTACCGTCGTAGGTTTGGACGATACGCGGAAATTTTCGCTCTGAGTGCGACCCCCCGCTAAGATTAGCGTTGTAGCCGCACTCCCGTCGCCGTGCGAAAAGACGCTATTAACCCCTTGACTACGGGAACCGGGTGGGTTGTCTACAATGTCTATGGGGATTTCACAAACTCGAAGGGAACGGGTTAATGTAGTGGCATCAATCAGTTTCAAACTCAGGACCCTTTGCGCCCATAAGATCATGCCACAACACCTCCACAAGCTAAATTCTAGCTTTCTTATGCTTTTAGGAACATCAGGCAATCCCCACGCCCTGAGCCACAGAAGAGAAAGCAACAAACTCATTTTATTTCATATAATATGGGTCTTGGTTGTCACCTTTGATAGTCTGGAAATTCATTTTATACTGAAATTAATTATTTTTTACTAGGTTAATACTTCTTTAACTTGATTGAATAGACTCACTTCAAAGTTGCCCAGTAGGCAGCTGGTGGCTGGGGCACTAGTGCTCAGGGTGCGCATGTGCTGCCCTAGCGGGTGGTAGTTGGTCTGCTCTAGATTATTGCACGAAGGGGAGCTGCATAGGGGGAGAAGAAAAAATAGAAATAATAATTTGGTAAGTGAGTTTCTCATGATTATTGCAACAAGGGGAACTACATGGGGAAAGACTACATTTAAATTGTAATAAGTTTGGATGGTAATTGGTCTGCTCTAGGTTATTGCATGAAGGGGAACTACATTGGGAAAGAAAGAACATAGAAATAACAATATGGTAGCTGCGTTTCTTAAGATTATTGCACATAGAAAAGGACTAAATAGTAATAAAAGTTTAGTTTTCACAGGTTAGCATATTTGTTGGCCATGATGTAGATTTTAAAAGAAATCCTTTTATCGAGTTCGAGGACTTATAAATGTGTAAGAAATTTTGTCCAGATATGGAAGAAAAAGAGATAGTAACTTAAAACTTTCCCCCAAAGAACCAACTGTAGAAGACAGACACCAACCTTGTGAGTCCTATTGGTTTGAGTAGAGAGGGGCAGTCAGTGGTTGTCTTTGTCTTGCGCAGAGGAGCCTGGAGGGGAAGAAGTGAAACAGATACATTTCATTACATATTTTACTTGAACATTCATTTCTTTACATCTAATTTTCATTTTCAACAAAGTATAATGCTCATTTCATATATATTGACAATGAAACAACCAGAAGTAAGATCGCCAGTTTCATTTAAAAAAAATGTAGATCAATCATAGTTAGAATCCCACAATTATCAACTTATAAACAAAAGGTTGCAAATTTCAACCACAAAGCATGTCCTGGGTACTCAAAAACATATTTAGAGTGCATCTTTTAATCTATTACAGTAGCAGAATAATTTAGCAAGATTTACAAACAGCTATTTACTATGTCTAGTAACCCTTATAAATGTGCATTAAACAATTCACCCATTATCAAAGTGGACTATTTATCATAATGCAATTTTTATATTGTAGATATTAAGCAGTATTCAGCAGTCTTTTCTTAATAATAATATGAACATTTGTACAGCGCGGCTACTATAAATTTATACTCTACTGCGCTTATAAAGAGCACCTTTTATATGAACGAAAACAGACAAAACCAAGACATGTAAACAAACAAACTTATGAAAAGGGTTTCTTCATGGTTTACTGAAAGGTAACCTTGAATAGAGTGGGGTTCATGCAAATTAAATGATTCTTTGCCATGACTTACTGGACTGGAGTTGATAGGCAGCCCCGTCCTTGGGTTGAAGACATAGGAAGCGGATCTATCCAGGGACCGTCTCATGCTGGCCTTGGTGATGGTCTCCCTCGGGACATTGCGCCCGATCTCTGTTGACGTCTGATGGAAAATAGAGATAGAAGGAAAGCGATGTTTCAATCATCATCTTTCAACAGTTTAAATCATCTTCGATCCCAGTGAATAAGAGCATATAAGTATGCTACAAGAATAAATACCGTAAAACTCCGTGTATAAGACGCACCCGTGTATAAAACGCACCCCCAACTTTCTATACCAAAATTTTTTTTTTTTTTTTTTTTTTTCATGAATATTCATATATTCAAGAGGTAGCAATGCTCATTAAATATGCAAAATACTAAATTCATTGATAACTTTTTTGTTGAGAAAAATGTATAACCACTGTTTAGAAAATTGAATATTAAATGAGTGCTGCTACTCATGAATATCTGAATATTCAATTAGTAGCAGTGTTACTGCTTAAAAACTTGCATTTTGTTTTGCTAACCACTATAATTTATGTAGGAAAAAGGTATATTTTGATAAATGTTCCCCTTATATCAAGCTCTTGTCATGCCCTAGACCAGTTTAATATGCATTAAACATGACTACCGGGTGTCCCAAAAAAAAAAATCTAAACATTTTTTTTTTTTTTGCTGTACCTGTGTATAAGACGCACCCCCACTTTGAAAATTTTCCGACAGAAAAAAAGTGCGTCTTATACACGGAGTTTTACGGTAGCTATACAAATTAAGAAGACTAAAGGATTTTATCTTGACTTTTAGTTTGTAACCTCCACTCTTTTGAATAGATTGTTGTTTCTTTTTAAATCTATCACTGTTAGAGTGCAATTAACATCAACATTAACATTAACATTAATATTAACATTAAATCAAGGACATCACTTTCAGAGCAAGTGCATGACCAATCCCTCCACTACAATAGTACAAAGACATTTTTGCTTATTTCTTATTACTTTCATATCTACCAATTTTGTATCTGATTATTAAACATTAATATAACCAAAATTATGGAGAGAAATATCAAATCAACTCATTACCTCTTCAACTTGGCATGCTTTGCTGAGCACATTCCTGAGTAGGGACTTCCCCTTTCCACCTGGTAGGAAGGGAAACGCACTGTCAGCAGAGTTCTCCTTCTCCTCTTCTCCTCCGGATACCACCTGTGGCTTCACCACACTGCTGAAGGGAGCAGAGATGTCAGGCTTGAAGTCATCCCAGAGAGGACCCCCGCATCCCCTCGACAACGAGGATCTCCGGGGTGACATGTTGGGAGAGGCGGTAGGGGAGGACCTGGCATTGTTGGCCTCCTGGAGGGCTTTGCTCTTGAAGACAGCGGCGTTGAAGCACTGACTTTGAGTCTCACCATCACTCGTTATTGCACTTTGGTTAGTCAGCGCTTCGCAGCTGGCTGTCTTTGAGATTGTGTCGAGCCCGTCCTGCGAGTTGCCGCTCACGTGACGTCGTCTTGCCGCGCACTCCTCCGCCGTCACTCTGGCCCCAACACTAGGGATGAAGCAGAGGTCTGCATTGGGCTGGTAACACACCTCATGGCTCAGATTCACTAGCGAGTTTGTTGACCCACCACTACATGTATGAGAGCCCTTCTCCAGGCATTGATCAAAGTCACAACTGTCTTGAGATATTATTGAGTCTGACGACCCAAACGTATGAGAACTATTGTGTAGGCCGTTGCCAAAGTTTTGAGATAGTGAGTTTGTTGATCCGTACTTGTGAGAACATTTGTCCAGGCATCTATCCGATGAAGTCACACATTCATAGCTATCTAGAGATATTAATGAGTTTGATGACCCAAAAGTATGACCATTCTTGTCTAGGCATCTGTCGGAGGAATCCAAACATTCACAATTATCTTGTGATATGATCGAGTTTGACGATCCGAATGTGCGAGAACATTTGTCTAGGCTTCTGTCAGAAGAAGTCACACAGGCACATTCATCTTGAGATATTATTGAGTTTGATGATCCAAAATTGTGAGAATCCTCGACTAAGCATTTGTCAAACAAAGTCAAACATTCAACACTGTCCTGTGATGGTCTCTGATTATGCGACTGTTCTGCAGCACCTAACAAGTCCCTGTAATCGAAGGGATCAAATGGGAAACTGTCGTCTGCAAAGGACTCTGACTGGTTGGCATCGTTCTGGTCATAGTCAGACTGGACAGCATCATCCTCCTCCCAATCGGGACACTGTTCATCGGACAAAGGCCTCGCCGTGAAAGTAATTCCCTGATCACTATCCGTTGAGCCCAGAGAGGTGCTTCTAGACCCTAGGCTCTCCGTCTCGGGCGTACAGAATGCTGTGCATGGTGTGGCAGGTATATGGTGCAATTTCAGTGATGATAACCCCTCCTCTAATGCCACAAGCTTCTCTGGGTATCTCATGTCTGTAATCTCTGAGACATTCTGACACAAATCCTCTTGAGTTCTAGCTGGCGTCCACATCTGTTCCGAGGTAAGAAGGGAAGATATCGGTTTGAACAGATTCTCAAAACTCCCTCCTTTGTCATCGAGGTTCAAGCGAGGTATCTTTTCGCTATCGCCCTCGTACTCTGCTTTGTAACTGCCTGGAGAGTTGCGCAGCAGTTTGGGGCTGTCTCTCAGCTTGCTACTGTTCCTGACCTGAGCTTTCCTCTGCTGTATTGCTTCCAGATTCCACTCATGTTCCAGAGAACCTCTCCGCGTCTCCCTCTCCAGGACATCCTTAAGTCGCCAATTGCCGCCCATCTCCTCCGTTGCATCTCTCTGGTGCGAATGCGAATCGCGGACGGTTCGATGCCGCTCATACGGCAGGCCTCTCTCGTGCATGCTGAAGGCATGCTCAACAATCCTGTTCTGGTCCGGGTTGCCTGACACGCTGTACCTGTAGGTCTGTCTGTCGGGATCCTCCTCCCTGCGACGCTTGTGGCCAGCAACGTGCTCCAAATCACTCCCGAAGGTGGGCTTTGTGGTGGGCTTTGTCGTCACTTTGGCCTTGCCGATGGACCCAGTGTTGTGTAGCAGGTTGTAGCAGGCTGGCATGGGGATGCCCTGTTGGCGTGGCAACGAGGCCACTGTGACCTGCAGGCTGCTGGACTTTGAGATGTTGAGGAATGGGAAGGAGTGGACCTCTGGCTGGACTTGAGTGTTCTCTGCAAAGGACTCCCCATGGGCACAGACCCTGTATTTTGGAAGGTAGAGAGAGAAAAGGAGTTAGACGAAGTATTTCTACAATAGATGAATGGTACACAGCAGTGATCAACAGGAACAAACCTCTATTCAAAATATGTCTATAAAAGCTTGAATAAGTGTGGCGTGAAAAGAATTAAGGGTATAAAATGCCCGAAATGGAATTTTATTGTATTTTTTCTTTTCTGAATCATGTTTAAATGATTTGTGTCAAACAAGTACTGTGTTGTGAGTAAATATACCCCAAAATGACTGATTCCATAAGGATTTATATGTATACACAGTTCATGTCCAACCATGTATTTATATATATACACATTAAAGAGTAGAATGTATGCAGTCTGTCATTATGTACATCAAGCAATTTTTAAAGAATTTATGGGGGCTCTTTTACGACTTTGGGAAGCTAAATCACCCTGAGACCCGATGTAATTTGTTCATTGCAATCTAGACATGTACACGTAATGATGTACACTACCTGTATGAGGAAGAAGCTCTTAATTACAAACACACCATTATGTTATGATACGAAGGAGTGAAGTATTAATAACTCCTTGCTATAATTCACTTAATATGTGAAAGCCATTCAGCACATCTGAGCAGGCATACTCCGGGACAAATCGTTAGTGCCAAAGTGCTTGCATTGTACATTGTACATGAACGGACTTGTAAATGGCTGCATGCGTGACACAAAGGCAGATCTCAGGGGTGGAAAGCCGAGATTATTGGATTAGAGAGAGAAATCAATAGGTGTATGGAATAGGAGGGCTGGAATACCACCAAGAAAGTGGACAAATTATAATATTCACACAACTGCAATCTTATATACATGTAGAGGCTACCTCTGTTTATATTTCTTCATTATGAGATGAACAGTAGATAATAAATACCCAATACCCCTAACCCCCTGCAAAAATGTGCCTGTATGCACACAAGGGTTGTCAGAATCTAAACATGTAGGAGTTCAGGCTTTATACCCTATATTATAGTAATTTTATGAAGACAAGTAGTTGATAACATCAAAAGTTACTAATATTTAGTAAATACAGAATTTACATTTTAGTTACACTTCATCTACTTCTTCACATGTTTTTAATATACAAAATTTTAAAAAACACAATGATATAATACAGTTTGGAAACCATAGCCTATCGGAAACCTGGTTGGTATCCTATATATTGATTGTACTAACTCTACTGGAAATACATATGGACTGCAGCTATTAGAGTATGTATGTATTATTATATGTATATGATATGGCACATGTCGCTTGCACATCTGTCTGGTTTGTTTGCATGCATTCTCTATTCATTTCTTATCAAACACTGCCTTAACAGCTGGCATATTGGCTCCCATTCAATGTGATATCTAATTTGTATGTACCATGTAGCCAATACTGATGTAGCGCCATACAATACAAAATGTTACGGTCACATTGGTACACCTTTCATGTTAAAGGCAATGTATAGCTTTGGTGCATTTTAATATTATTGTAGACTGTAGCAATTACAGCACTAGCCTGGCTGAAGTATTACTTTTTGTTAATTAACATAATTCACCTATAGATCACATCTAGTTAGCCTATGATTTAATAGAAGATTGCATGACAAAATAAGTATAAATGTTTTCTTTGATTCGTAATTACAATTCAAAGTACCATTTTTCCACAATCGATGAATTTTATATTAGGAAAATTGATTTGCTGCCAATCAGCACTGACATCACAGAGACAAATCTAACGATAGCAGTACTATCACAATATAGGATCAAACAATGCAAGCTTGCACAAATATTATTGTGGCACAATGCAGTCTCAGTATTGTCCATTTATCAGCGTATACTCTACACTACATGTCAAATTGTATACAATTATTTATAATTGGCTGATTTGTATGATGCATTTAAGCTTGACTGTTATAAGATGATTATTGATGATTAAAGGAAATTTATAAATTGGCATTCAAAATATTTGAACAATTCATGCCCTTTCCACTGAATAATTTGTAGCCATATCAGTTTAAAGTATGTTCTATTGCATGCGACGAGCCATGCAACCATATGGTTAGTAACAGAACAGGTAAATGTCACATTGGTCATGTATATAACCAGCATTCTTGATGGTGGTGTACATATAGCTATAGAGGGGAGGGGCACTGGGGGCACATGCCCCCCCCCCCCCCCAATCAATGCCCCATTGTCACAAAAGCTAGATATAAACATGACCAGTGTGACATTTACCTGTTGTCACTAACCACATCTGGTTGCATCTCTTGCGAAAGAACATTTACACAAATGGAGACACATCCAACTCCCCAATAACATGCCCAAAACAATAAGAACATAAGAAGACAAAACAACAAAAAGAAGAAGAAAAACATGTGTCATGTGCCCCCCAAATCAGTTTGACCACGCTACACCACTGATTTTTGATACAGTGCCTTTTAGAAGCCAAAGTCAGCTTGAATTTCTAAGAAGGTAACGAGACAGGAAAAACACGAGTTCAGTAATCTGACAAGAGACAAAAGATAGATGGTGTATAGCTAGCTGGAGGGGGAGGGAGGAGCTAATAGCGGATAGTGAGGAGAGCTGTTTAAGGGAACTTGAGTCATTTGTGAAATCCTCAGGCACTAGTCGGTGGGATTTCTTCTTTTGTCGTCATACATTTATGTCATTGTTATTCTTTTCCCAGAAATAGAATAAATATATAAATAAATAAATAGATAGCTCGCGTTCATATAAATTTGTATCACTCACTGCCACCACATCACCCCCCCCCCACCTTCTGTTATAAAGAAGAAAACACACAGGATGCCTATCCCTCATGCCTACTAGTGACACAATGTGTCTTGGGAATTTCTCCGAAGGGAGACAGTATGCCAGCTATGTTACTTTCTTTTTGCCTACTGGGAGGGCAGCGTTAAAAAATCAAGGGAAGTGGGGGCTACGTTTCCCCCTTCCTGCAAACCTGCCCCCCCCCCCCAATTAGCTAACTCAAGAAGAAAGAGAGCGAGGGGAGGGGGGGGGGGGAGGGGTAAGAAAGGGCAAAGCAACACCTTGTTGACTGAAATTCTCAAGTATCTCCTTGCTCCAGTTGTTCAAGACATGGCAGGCAATACTTGGCTGGAAGCATGAGTGCTGAGTGTCCTTGGATGTATTTTAAGATCCCCTTTGTCATATCATACAGGGCTTAAAGCTCAGTTCAGGCTTTTGCATTTTGATAATCATGAACAGTCATCCATTGTGTGTGTGTGTGTGTGTGTGTGTGTGTTTGTGTGTGTGTGTGTGTGTTGGGGGGGGGGGGGGGCGCAAGTTTGGTTGGTTATTTAAGGTGTTCGATTGATTATGATAATTTTATACATAAACTTGCATAAGTACATTACATTTAATGTGTCCCGTATGTGGGATATCTTTATCGTTATTCGTTACCATCCAAAAGACACAGCATAGGTTTTGAAACTTGGCAAATTTGTGCGAAGAATAAAGTGTTCTGACAACAGACCAGGGGGATGTTGCATAAAAAGATTTGCAGTTATTCACTAGTCAGAAAATGCGCCTAAATGTGCATATTTTCTGACTTTGCGATTGATCGCAACTCTATATGCAACAGAGGGCACTATTCTGAGACATAAAGAAACAAAAGAGTAACAGAAGTTACAGAACAACACCTTGTTGACTACAATTCTCAAGTCCCCTCTTGCTCCAGTTGTTCAAGACATGGCAGGCAATACTTGACTGGTAGCAATGCTGCGGAGTGTCCTTCAATGTATTTAAAGACTCCTTCTGTGAAGACATCCCACAGCATGGCAAGTTTAGGGTTTTACACAGTAAATTATTTCAGAGCACTTTAATACCTTACAATATGGTAAAAAATCATATATTTTCAGACATTCCATAAACATTAAAATGAAATGTCTGTATGAGACAGCTTCAATTGGTACGTTTTGGTCCTCACCGGCTAATAGCTCTAGGTTTCTATATTTCTTTTTATAATATCAAATCAAAGATGGAAAACCATGCGATCCTAAATGTTATAGGCCAGTTCTAATGAGCGTGATCTGTTCATTGGGAGGGTTAGAATAGAGGCAGTAAACAAAAGCCCAATCATTCCTTTAATAGCACACTTGCTGAGCTGAGGTGAGGTATGTATAGGGAAGGAGCATGATGATGACCTGAGAGTTATGTGTGTGGGACTCAGGGAATGATACATGTATATAGTTGGTTAACATTACAAAGAGAAGGGCGCCAAGTCTTTTTTGTACTTCTGAGATAATAATGTTCAAAGTTTGGGAGCCTAAGTACCAATACATTCAAATAAGTGTATTGGGATTCACAGGTAAATGCTAGTTTTAACGTGGCATTACTGTGCAACTCTTCTTCACTAGTGCAGAACTTTACTAATTAATTACCTACATGTTTGTCTATATATATTCAACCAGATTAAGGTCACTTATTGCTGTCAGCAGCATTTCTTTGAAACTAATCACTACCCTCAAAAACAGACAACAGTTAATTAGATCCTTGTGATATTTGTTAAAGTTGTATATTGTGTTCATGGTTTCAGGCCTTCTTCATGCAATGGCAGAGCTGGGGATGGGGGGGGGGGGGGGGGGGGGGGTCCTCCTCCCAATAGTTTTGAAGAAAAACAACATAATACAAACCAAAGCAAAGGGAACAGGATAAACACAAATATACCTTTTATTTTCATGTATTTACTAGTTTTATTTCAGTAGGTTCTCTCTGTCAGTGGTTAAAACACTTGTTTTCCACAGATGCCCTGCAACATAAAATACAAATATTGATCACAAACTGTGCCCCGTCTCCCGTTGGCGAAGTGCCCCTTCAATAGGAGAGCTCATGCTATGCCACTGTCTACATGTATACACCTGGGCTAATAACAAAAGCTATTAATTGCTGTACATGTCTGCTGCAGTTCTTTCAGATGAATCACTAGCCTCAAGTGCAGACACAACATGGTAAACATGTTGACTGATGACAACTGCCCTTTGTTAGTGTCAATTTACAGGTTACATAGCATCGTATCATGTCCCGTGTCTGACAGCTGCACACAGGGGCAGATGTGCAGGTAACATCCATTTTGTCAATGTCCCATTTGGCCTAATTGTCACATTTTGTATATCCTATTTCGTCTAGAATGTCCTATTTGCCATTTGGTCTAATTGTCCTATTTGGAGTACCCAATTGGTCTGTGTCTAATTTTGTCTATGTATGTGGCCCCTTTCATCTAGATGTCATATTTCGTCTACTAGTAAACCAAGAACTATTTTCTCAACATACATGGGAATAACAACACAACAGTACCACACCCTATATAACCACACTTCAACCATCACAGATTAATGAATGACTACTGGTGTACATCACAACATGTCATCTATCCCAGATGATGAGATTTAACATGTTTGTCCTAAATTCAAACAGTTCCATATCCTGCAATTGTTGGGAGATGTTGTCAATTATTTGCTCATTTTACAAGCAAATCGGACTTGTGTCCTGATTCTGAACTCTGGATAAGATGTTATGGGCAAATAAATGTGTGAACTAGATGACATTTCGATCAAGTCAGAGTCTACTGATTTTGTTCATGCCTCTAAACTTTTTACCCTAGTTTCTGTGAATTGAAACAAACAAAAGAATGTTAGATTCCAACAAGTTTATTTAAATACTCTGGCGATTTTGCTTCGCTTGCTTGGATGTATGGAGATGTGTGTTTTTTAAATTATTATAATGAAATAACAATCTAAGGCAAATATGAACTCTATGACAGGTTATCATCTTTATCACATCACATGGCTCAAAGTTAGCACTGGCCTGCTAGGCCAGGGACACAAACATTGAGCTTTGGGCCACTAAAATGCAATTATAATTAAAAATTGTTATTAGGCAACCTAGAAAATCTAGAAAACAGATCAAAACAGGCACTTTTGTTTATTGAGCAGGGTTTGTAAACACTTCCTGCTAAAATAGACACTTTCATCTACTTATAATTGGCTACACTACTTAATTTAGAGGGGAAAATTATATACCGGTACCGAACCCTATGCAATTAAGCGGAGAGTACTGTGTACACTGCATGTATTTCTACTTAGTAGTAAATGAGACATAAATTAGCTCTCAACCGATTCGATTCTGGATGTTGATTACGAGATTACCATTTTAAGCAAACATGAACTTCGATGACTGGTCACGATCATTATTGTCAGAGAGTGAGCCATATTTTACTCATCATGCATGTCGAAGCGTTTTACAAAAACGTTTTAACAGCAAAATTGTTTGCATTTTAAAGGAACTCTTTACAGCATTTAAAAAATGTTCCCTTTCCTATTCGCATACAATTGCATCGTTAACTATCATGAGCACTTCTGATTTTCAAATAGGTGAGCTAATTGCTCGAAGGAATCGTTAACTGTATGTTAATTAAAACATTTTGATAAAGAGATTGTGTCTTCAAAGTCGGGAATGCGCACAGAACCAGACAGAATTGTGCTTTTCACTTATGTAAGTTACAGAGCGCACACATGCGTATAACGATGGGTCCACTATCTACAAGCATTGCTTTTTAGTGAATATTGTTACGAAAACTATTTAGTTTGTGTGGGTATAATGATTATGTGATGTGTGGATGATGGCGAGGAATAAATGTCTGGATGGCCGAGGGTATAATTCTAAATCACAATCGCAATCACAATCACTCAGTCTGTAAATTTTAATGATGATCTTATTTGTATAGCCATTTTTTGTGTAAACCCATTAATAAGATGAAAGTACAGTGCCCAGGCCTGTCTGACTTTCCTTTGTTGACAAATGCATTGAATTTCATTTCCTCTCAAATTTCATTTCCCCTGTAGCATATCAGCTGTTGCCCTTCCTCTACTCTTTATATTACATGGTTGAAGATTGATCAAACAAGAAATTCATTGGCCTTTCTACTATTATTGGCAATTGATATACAGAGCTCAACACTAGCACTTGCCTGCTTGAAATAGAAGTCAGGTATTAAAGTAAAATGTCTTTAATGGTTGTTTGGTTGCTCGATTGGGCAACTGATATTTCTATTTAACTACAAGAGTAGAATGTAATTAATTATGTGTGAATCTCATCTAGAAGTAAGCAGGCAAGTTAATTTTCTCTTCGGGCAAGTAATATTTGATTTCTTTTATTTTACTTGCCCAAATGGGCCTGTAGAGAAAACAGTGAAGTGTGGAGGCTTGTAATATTGATCTGTACTGATACAATGGCCAGGGTAGGAAATACACGGGACCGAGGGCGACTTTGCCCCCTTATTTTCCAAATAGCCCCCTGAAATCAGTAGGTAGCCCCTAAATTACCACAGGGTATTATGGGAAATATTTTTTGATATCCATTAGATTGAAAAAGTAGCCCCCTAAAATTACAAATTAATTCTTTCCTTGAGTCAATGGCAATTGCATAATTTGATACCCAGTGTGTTTCTATATCACCCTAACAGGATATGACTAGAGTATGTCATTATTTTGCACTTTACCTGTTAGACAATGTTTTCTCAGAGACTTTGTGGTTGTCTTTTTAACACCTGCGCTTTTAATCCCTTTCACAAGGTATTAGTAGATCCCCTTATTGATGTTGGGCTTTTCCTTATGATAGGATATGACTAGAGCATGTAATTTGCACTATACAAGCAGACATTGTTGGTTTCAGGTATTAGTGGGGGGAAATGATCCCTTTTACAATATTTGTTTCTCCACAGGATATGACTAGAAGTATATTATTTACATGTAATGTACCTGCAGACAATGTTGGCAAGTTCCCTATATGTACAGGTATTTATTTAAATAGTGTTTTTCATGATGTACATATATCAAACATTCTTACACCTAACTTGTTCAAAGGCTTTAGTAGATCTATTTCGATGATATTTTTGTTTGTCTTTTCCCTCTGAAAGTATATTACTAGAGCATGCCATTTGCACTCTACCACTATCAAAAGATCCCACTTCACAATACTTGAGGGCTTTCCTCTCAATAGGATACATTGACTAGAAATTCATGATTTTACTTGCCTGATCAGGCCCATAACGAAAAAACATAATTATTTTGTTGTTATACTAAATCCAAATCATCCTTAACAGGTCAATAATGTTTGTTTTGCTTATAGGATAATGGCTTTAATCAAAGTATCATGTTCATTCATCATACCTGTAGACACTGCTGCAGAAAGAGATACAATCGATTGTAAGTTAAAATTGATTGTAAGTCAGAAAATGTGTGTTTTTCAACCAATCAGATTTGCGCATTTAGAACACATGATCCGACTTACAATAATAATTGTATCTCTTTCAGCGATAGGTCAATAATGAGTTTTGTTTATAGGATGATGACTTTAATCAAAGTGTGATGTTCATTCATCATACCAGTAGACAATGTTGCAAAGGTTTGCTTCAGGTATTTGTGGTTTGCTTTCTTTTCAAACCTTGTCAGCATGATGTAAGTAAAACACTTGCGTTTGATACCTGTTCATAACATTAGCGGTTTCCTCCACGATACAACTTGTTAACCCATACAGGACTAGTCCCTAAAATACTCAGGCTTTGGTCTATGGAGAATGCATTTTACTCAATGCGACAGTCTTAAGTGGGTTACGGTTTGTCCTCTAATAGGAAATGACAAGAACATGTCAATTTCACTTACATGCACATGTACCTGTAGACGGAGTTGTCAGGTGATATCATTACCTGCTTCTAAAATATAGAAGGCAGCCAAACCACCTCGTTTAACCCCATTTCAAGGCTAAACATTAACCAACCTTTATTCCTGGTGCCAAATTAGGCAAGTAAAACCAAGACATTTGAATCAAAATATGCACGTTGGCCTAAAACAAAGAAAAGCATATGAAAAGAGTATATTTGTGTACATGTGCAGTGGATTTCACTCATTCCTTATGTGTGAATATGTGTCTAGGAATATTGCAATGGGTTCAGCACTGAGTGTGTTGGGACTTCGGTTGACAGTGGCAAGCTAGGGGTTAACCTGTCCAGGGCCCCGTTGCAGAAAGAGATACAATAGATTGTACGTTACAATTAATTGTAAGTCAGAACATTTGTACGTTTCAGAACCAATCAGATTTGCGCATTTAGTCACATGATCTGACTTGCAAATAATTGCAACTTTACAATCGATTGCAACTTGTTCTTCAATGGTCAGGGCCCAGGACTGGTCCGAAGAATTCTTGGGCTGGGGTCTATGGAGAATTCATGTTATACGGTATATACCAAAATCATAGTGGCCCGGATTCACAAAGGAGGTTTGTACAAACCATGGACAAACCATGGTCTACATCTATGGAGTGCTGCTCGTATACAAGTAAAACAATTTCTAATTTCTAATGATATGACTGTTAGAGCTTGCTAACCAGCAAATTTCACCATGTGAGAAGACAAACATTTATTTGGTGCATTTAGTAAATGTGTACCATCAACATTGTTAACAAGTAAGTAGTTAACATTCTTTCTCCATCAGTTTACAAATGGCATTCCATAGATGTAGACCGTGGTAAAACCATGGTCTGTACAAACCTCCTTTGTGAATTCCACCCACTGTGTTCAATGGGTTAAATGCATGTGTGTTTACCTGTAGACGATGTTGGCCGGTGCTCTCCCATGACTGCTACTAAGCCAAGCACTTAGCTGAGAGAAATGTAGGAATGACCGCACGGCTTGCATCAGAACATGGAAATGGCCGTACCCATCATGAAATCTGCATCAGGGGGTTGAAAATGAGAATAACAAAATAGTAATAATTTGAAGAGGTGATATAGGCCCCATAACAGAAAGATTCACCATTAATTGATCAATTGATCATACGATTGGTTAATTGATCATACAATTAATCGTACGACCAACCAATGCAGGAATTAATTTTTAATTTTAGGGGGCTACTTTTCCAATCTGATGGATATCCAGACATTTTTTACCTAATACCCTATGGTAATTTTAGTGGCTACCTACTGATTTCAGGGGGCTATTTTGAAAATTAGGGGGCAAAATCGCCCTCAGCGCCCGTATATTTCCTACCCTGCGACCAACTCAATTGATCGTACGACCAATTGATCAATCATACCATTATTGTGAATCTTTATGTTTCAAGGCCAAGGCCTAGTGGTCAGGGCTCTGCTTTTCGCACTAATCGGCCCGGGTTCGAACCTCGGCTGCATCTTCTGGATGGTGACGATAAAGGGAGCCCCAGGCGTAAATAATTGATTGAAGGCATCTATACAAACCAAATAACCAAGCAACCAACCGACCACTCTTTTCTTGAAAATGTGTATTACAATAAAACAAAATATATTGTAACAGTTGACACACATAACTGTGATGATTACTTTATATCCATGTTTTAAATCAAAATATCATCATTGATCACACAAAGAAATGGTTGAAATCAACTGGAAGTTAGAGAGCTGGGGTAAACAGGATGAGAAATGTAGATCCTTGACCTTCAACGTCCTTACATTATGGAGGAGAATGTCTTTCAGCAGATCAATATAGTGGTTTATGCATGATCGGTGCACGGAAATAGCTGAAGCTGTAAATACATGTACAACATGCATACAAACATTCAGAGCTAAGTCATGATGACCTTTTATTTTGCCTGTAAGATGGAACATGGAATTGAAATGTTGTGGATGTGAATTCATGCAAAGTCTCTCCACTTTTGTTTTTGTTGCTTTTCAGATATACATAGAAATAATGTAATCTGAATCATAAGAGAAATAGAAATTGGAAATGAAAAAAGATTGTAAAGAAGGTGGAGGGAGAGGTGGTGGGGGGGGGGGGGGGGGGGGGGGGGGGGGGGGAACAGAGTGATAAATTAATCTTTTCATAAACATGCAGTGCTTATATGTTTGTGAAGGTCATTCATTTGCAGCAGATCAATATAACATTGCATTCTGCAACCAGAGAGGTGGGAAGACTTCCCACCTCTCTGGTGCAACTAATATGCACACCAGATTTTTATTATTCTACAAATAATTCATATTTCTCTTCCCCCTGATCTTTCTTCCTCCCCCCCCCCCCCCCCCTCTCACCCTTCTCCCCCTCCGTCTCTCCCTATATACATGTACAATGTACACCTCTCTTACTTCCTCTCTCTTATTCACCCATATTTTATTTTGCTTCTCTGTCAACCATAAATACCGTATTTGTCGGTGTATTACCCGCTCCGGTGTATTAACCGCATCCCTAACTTTGGGGGTTTTCCATGAAAAAAAAAAAAAAATTTATAGTAGAATTCTTGATTTTTGGATGGTCAAAATGTGCCGAGAGGAAAAAAAAACCTTCTTCTTTTCCAGAGAGTTTTGGTCTATGAAATATACTTCAATTTACTGAAGTCTCTGAAGCACATTAAGGAAATTATGAGCCCCTTCCCCGATCAATCCGTAATTTATAACATTTGTTGAGCTTAACAGAAAACAAAACACGGAACACTGTGCATGGGACTGTAGTGAACAAACGAAGACAAACGGAAGACAAACAAAGACAAAACAAAATATGAATCAAATCAGAGATGAAAAAATGTACCTTGATATGTTTATTCCTTCTTACAAGATCAGATTTGGTTCAATCTACCCTCGAAAATAGTAAATTTGAAGCTCTTTTTGGAGATGAAAAATTGCGATCGTTCCTTTGCAAGTGGTGGGGAAAAAAAGCGTGCAGACGCGATTTGACTGAAATTAGCGATCATCCTAGATCGTGATTGATCGCTAATTTCAGCAAATCGCGTCTGCACGCTTTTTTCCCCTACCACTTGCAAAGGTACGATCGCAATTTTTCATCTCCAAAAAGAGCTTAGAATTTACTAATTTCGAGGGTAGATTGAACCAAATCTGAACTTGTAAGAAGGAATAAACATATCAAGGTACAGTTTTTTCATCTCTGATTTGATTCATGTTTTGTTTTGTCTTTGTTTGTCTTCGTTTGTTCACTACAGTCCCATGCATAGTGTTTCATGCTGTGTTGTGCTAGTGGGGATTTTCGTGCAATTTTCCCTATATCCGTGTACAAACCGCACCCCCCTTTTTGCCGGCAATTCCATCGGGAAAACCATGCGGTTAATACACCGACAAATACGGTAGAGTTCCTTGCATCTCTTTCTCTGACAAACACTCGCCAAGGTGAGCACTGATGACATAAAATCTAATCAGCAATATCAAATATTAAACAGTCAATCATTTAAAAGCAATTAAATGAGTCAGCAAAAATTCACAAGTACAGATTCCCCCTGTGGTGCTGAATATGTTGCGTTCTTTACCTGTTAATTTATAACAAAAACTAATTTTCCGAAGCACTGTGTGCTATTTAGAGTTATTTGGTCTGCGAAACAGTCCACTATACAGGGTGGCCCAGAAATAACGGAACGGGGCACTTCCCAAAATAAAGTAACGAAATGACTGGGTCCATCGGATAGTGTGTCTTTTCAAATGAAAATTGATACCAAAAACATTAATTTTGGTCGTGTAGTTTTTGTTTTAGAGCGCTGTGAGTGACACCATGTCAGGGTTCATTTTTCTTCAATTTTGACTGACCTATTGGCTAAAGAATGACCCGAACGGCTTGTCATAGAATTACAATGCACAATGATGCGGACACCTTTGTTAGTGTGCATTCGACTGAATAGCCACAGCACCGTAATTTTATGCCGAGCCGTTCGGGTCATTCTTTAGCCAATAGGTCAGTCAAAATTGAAGAAAAATGAACCCTGATATAGTGTCACTCACAACGCTCTAAAACAAAACACTACACGACCAAAATTAATGTTCTTGGTATCAATTTTCATATGAAAAGACACACTATCCGATGGACCCAGTCATTTCGTTGCTTTATTTTGGGAAGTGCCCCGTTCCGTTATTTCTGGGCCACCCTGTATAACCAAATTACCTCTTTTCAAAAAGCCTTGTTCACATCAATTGCAGAAAATGAAACCCCACCTATTGAACAAATCAAACTTTAAAATGTGATGGCTATGTATGAGCAGTACAATACCTCTTGGTTTTTGTTTGTTTGTGTCTCCTGTAGATTAACCTAGAATACAAATTCAAATCTTTATCTTAAGGAGTGGTTGCTACAACCGGCCGTGTCAAAAAGACACCTTGCCCAGGGGTGCGAGATAGGACTGACTCTTGTAGCGTGCCCCCACGAAAACACTAAAACAAAATGGAGAAATAAGAGTCTTACTTCTTGGGTAGGACCTGAATGATCCACTGTTCCAGCACCACGTACTCCTGCAGTCCGTAGACCTGGTCCTTGCCTCCTTCTGCCGCAGCGCCAACCTCGATACGCTTCTGGTTCCCGTAGCAACAGTCCGGGTAGAGCAGGACCTCGACCGAGACCGGGATATCGTTGCGGCACAGGAAGTTGATGTAGGCATTGACTGAGGCAATCTGCGAACACTGCAAATGACACAGAGGGGAAAGACAGAAAAGAAGAAAACATTATTCATTTGCATGTGCGAAATAAGTAAAGCTTGTCTGCATTAGATAATGGAACTCTGCATATGTTAGCACTTTTAAACTTATTAAGTCAGTGAGAATTTAATAATTTAAATAGGTTTTTTCATATCTATTTTCCTGGTGGACGGAGCTCTTGTAGAATGTTATGGTGGTCTAAACTATAGCAAGTTCCTGGGTAATGTTTTTCACTGTAGAGAACTATGAGTTTATCTAACATGGTATGGTTATGGTTACTGTACAATGTAGCAACAGTCCACGAAGAGCAATATCTTGGCTAAAAACGGTACATAATGTATGTAGGCTACAATGCTGAATGCAAGGTTAAAAAAATTAGGATAGCCTGCTGGCCCCCGCACCATCAATACCGTAAAACTCCGTGTATAAGACGCACTCGTGTATAAAACGCACCCCCAACTTTCTATTTAAAAAAAAAAAAAAAAAAAAAAAAAAAAAAAAAACATTTAAAAAAAAAATTTTTTTTTTAGAATATTTTTTTCATGAATATTCATATAATCATGAGGTAGCAATGCTCATTAAATATGCAAAATACTAAATTCATTAATAACTTTTTTGTTGAGAAAAATGTATAACCACTGTTTAGAAAATTGAATATTAAATGAGTGCTGCTACTCATGAATATCTGAATATTCAATTAGTAGCAGTGTTACTGCTTAAAAACTTGCATTTTGTTTTGCTAACCACTATAATTTATGTAGGAAAAAGGTATATTTTGATAAATGTTCCCCCTTATATCAAGCTCTTGTCACGCCCTAGACCAGTTTAATATGCATTAAACATGACTACCGGGTGTCCCCAAAAAAAAATTCTAAAAATTTGGCTGTACCTGTGTATAAGACGCACCCCCCACTTTGAAAATTTTCCGACGGAAAAAAAGTGCGTCTTATACACGGAGTTTTACGGTATCTGCTTTGGGCCATCAATATTGGATGAATGTACAATGTTACTTGACTATAGAGGCACCCACAATAATAGACTTCAAATTTTTTTGTTTTGTTTTGGGCAAGCAAGATTTGATAAGTCTCAACTTGACTTGATTATGAATGACAACAACAAAAAAGTTGAAGAAAAGAAGTAAAAAGATCTGTACCGTTGTTGGGCGGTAAATTATTGTTGGCAATCTAGGCACACTATAACTGCCAATATGGAAGAGAATATTTTAGCTCATCTAGATCATGATGCAGTTCTGGTTGCCCTAGCAACAGTCCTTTAAGAGTACGATCTCATCAACCTATAAAGACGGGGATGTCGTGTGGCACAGGAAATTCTTACATGCGTTGACAGCGGCAATCTTGAGCGCAATGCAAATGCGAATGCGAAATGGGACAGGACACTTCATCTTGAACCTGTCTATCCGGGTTTACAGGCAAGGGGAGAGACCCGGCACAAATACACGAATACTTGTGCTTGTCGGCAAGGGTTTGCAGGCATGTAACGCACTAAGTGCTGGGCACTTCATGAACATTAAAGAAAGCACTATCTGTTTAAAGCAACATGCAGAATAGACCGCTTCTGTAATGTATGCAAATAATATGCGTATGACGTACATGTAAGACTCCCCGTTGGCAAGCTTAACAATTTAATAACTAGGTCCGGCAAGCTAAGTTTGCCGGAGCTTGCCAGACATAGTTACTATTGTTAAGCTTGCCAACAGGGAGTCGTCATACGCATATTATTTGCATACATTACAGAAGCGGTCTATTAATTCAGCAAGTTGAAAATAGGGGATCCTATTCCATTATTCAAATCTGATTTTCCTAATCAAGTTAGAAATGAGAACAAATTTATTGACCTTAATTTCCATCCACACTCATAACGAACAATTTAAATTGAAGGACAGGAAGAACAATTTCAATACGATATTGAATAAAGTAAGAATGTATTGAATGCCATATACTGTAAGTTACCAGTAAGATCCTTTTCTAGAAATCGGGGGGGGGGGGGGGGAAATGTTCAAGCCTAAAGTACTGCAAAAGACCAGCTGGTTGTAAAATTGCTTTGTATTTAACGCAAAAGATAATTTTAGCTCTTTTGAGGGGTCTACTTGACAATGGGAGCTAAATCCTGCAAAGCCCACTTATGAATTTATGTTTATAGAGCTCTAGCTAGGAAAAGTACATTAACGATTAACCCGTTCAGGACTGGTCCCGAAAATACCCAGGCTTGGGTCAATGGAGAATACATGTAATAGCAAAACCAATCAGTCCTGAGTGGGATAACTTAAAGACACATGTATGTACATCTTAAATAGGAATGAGTCAGCACCAACAAATAAGAAAAACGCACTATGTATGCACTGTCAACAGGAAAAAAAAATTGTTTCTTTGTTTGAAAACTTGACACGCAACTTTCACACACATGATCACATGAGTCAGCAGAAAGGGACAATGACACCAACATGTGATCCTGAAAATACTCAGTCTTGGTTTAGGTTTCAATCAACATCATAATGTTTATTCAAATATTATTTATAAATATAGATCTTAGACTTGATTTAATTATAATAACTCGCTTGTGGTACGAGGTTGTCCATTCCTATTTTTAAAAATGGCCTCCAAAATTACATGCTTTCATGTTATCTTGCACATTCTTGGTTCAGTTTTACAAATTTATAACAAATATTCATTCAAATATTATTTTTGAGTACAATTTATGTAGACTTGGGACTTAATCTAAAACATAAGCATGAAGCGATAGATAGTGATCCAAACACAAAATATTTACCGAATGGTGGCAATCATTCTTGACTGTTCCTTGATTATAAACCCTTGTCCATGTTATTATCGCGATTCAATGCGATCAATTTTGTATTTTGAGTCCTAAATAAATACATAATATTTACACAAACTGCAAGGAAGGGCAATATATCACTAAACCTATTTGTATGTCTTCGATACAGGATATGTTCATTGCATTTGTTTGAGTTTCACAAACAATATGCACTATCTTATTATATTTGTTTTCATAATAAAATACATCTCGCTTGGATTTCAAGGTTTCAAACGTAAATCAAGTTAAATAAAGTTCCATTCTTTTGTGAATGTACAAATGTCAGATGGTTTATGATAAATGTAATGTGTAGCATATTGCAAATCAGAGTTTAATATAAATTTGTAAGGAATTCACCAATACAACCTTTGCATATATTTTCTCCCAGCCTACCTTTAATAACAAAAAAAGAAATCCCCTTCCATTTTCATTTATTTGCTTTCCAATGCAAAGAAACTTAGTTTTACAAGGACAATATCTTAATCATTATTTTCATTTGTGTTTTTTAAATTTTTTAAAGTCAAGTCTTACACAAGATTATGTAGATCAAAACTGAATGTATGTACGTCAACTGAAAGTTCTACTTCGCTGATCATTGCATTTCATTTGGGTATGTTACCATGGTAACGTCATGTAATCAATGTGAATACATGTACTTTATTTGTAAGAAAAGCATGGAACAGACATTGTGCATTAATTATGCTTCAGTTGAAGGAAAATTTACCAAATTACCAGATCGTGCGCAGTTGTAATTATGTAAAGTTTGTAATATAATTTTCCTCACTTTTAATATTTGTGTCCGGCTATAGCAAAACCTGGCACTTGTCGGTAATTCATGTTTTGAAGAAATGGACATTTTAAGTTCACATAATGTATGTAAAAAAGGACCTATGATTGTAAAATTGAAACAATCATAACTTCACCAATAATTGACCAATTAGTTAGAACAAAGCATCAAATGAAAGCTTGTGATGAGGCCTTTCCAATGGTATGAACATCTACATTTTGATTTTTACAGACAAGTGCCAAGTTTTGCTATAGCCGGTCACAAATGGTAGTCAGCTATACAGCATCACAAGCAAAGCAGTGAGATTGACAAGTATAGAAAGAGAAAGAGAGAGAGAGAGTAAAAGGGAGTTAAATATAAGCATAATTTAAGATCTCTGTTGATGCATGATTGATGATGCAATTTAGAGATGAATAATGATAATAATAATAACCATCACGCACGCACATCTGTAAGCAGACACTCAAGGCGCACATATATTGCAATTATGATCATGAATGATGATTCATGTTGAAAATGTTGAAGTAATTAACATTTGATTTCAAATGAAAAATGCATCCAGAATTCTATTGGGACTTTGGACTGAACAGTATGGGTTTACAATAACCTGCAAGACTTCACGAAACGATAATAAAGGGTGAATATCACCTGATATTTAGGCAGCAACTTTGTGGAGACATTGGAGATGTTTTGGGGAAAATATTGCAGTCCAGCTTAGGGCTTAATAGTGCCTGTAACCAGATGTCCAAGTCCAAGTTATCATGTACGTATGTAATCGGAGAGTTACAGACAGCCGCCCAGCACTCTAGCATTCAAACAGCCTAAGGACAAACCTGCCAACTTGTAGTTGTAATGCATTATGCTACAGTTTACCGTTGCTTCGTCTACACCCATATGGTCTATGTATGTCTTTTTGGGTCTACTACAATGCTCTTGGTTAGCACAGGCCTGCTGGCCCGGGTCCAATACAAATTTAGCTCCGGGCCACCAAATTTATCAATCCTAAACTCCTTTGGCCCGAATGGGCAAACCAAATAATAACATTTGAAATGTTCTTTTTAGTTTGGACTTTGGAGCCACCAGATTCGGGTTCCGGGCCACTATAACTTGACAATCTTGTTTTTACTTGCCCAACTGGGCCACAAGGTGAAATAGTTCATTTCTGGCATTGTCTACTAGTAGTAGTACAGGTTTCCTGAAACTTACACTGCCCCAACTTACCCTAACCCTAATCTCAACCGGGGCAACCCTAACCCAGGGCTCCACACTTACATTTTTTGTCAGTGGCCTGGTCGGGCAATTGAAATAATTTCTTCTCTTTTTCTGGTGTCCCGAAAGAAAAAAATTACTGGCCCCAAAATTCTATTTCACAAGTAAATTTTTTACTTTTCAAAATATCACTCTTTTCTGATCAAACATGTGATTATAGATCGGAGCATGACACGGAAGAAAACAAGATTTTTCTAATTTTGTCAATGCTTGCCCGATCGGGCCACCAAAATATGGCATTTGCACATTTTTGCTGGCCCGAGGTGTAATTTCATTGGCCCTGGGCCAGCGGGCCAGTGCGAGTGTCGAGCCCTGCCTAACCCTAATCTTAATCCATTATTATCATAATCCTTAGCAGCATCTAAATTCAGATTTTGCTAGATAACACAATGGCAGAAGACCAAATTGGTGTAGCCCAATCGGCAAGGTACCCACCCATACCATAAACTATATATTAGGGACCATGGTCATATGACATGTATACTGTAGCCAAAATATATATATGCTTGAAATCAACCACTCCTTTAGTATTGACGTCTTGATAATGCAATCTTGCATTCTGTAGTGTAATCTGTAACCAAGGTGAAATTGAAGCTCATACAGGGAACCCTCTTCCAGTAGCTAGGAGATGGTATCAGCTCCTTGCTAGTAGTAGTAGTAGTAGTACAGAGCCAGAAAAACAGATACTTAACCCATTGCCTACAGGAACCTAGTGTGCCCTGTATTAACTCTATAGATGGAGATTGAACAATCTAGTAGGGAATGTTTGATAGCACCTCCTTGGTTTGGTTAATTGCACACATTTTATGTGCACGTGCACAAACATGCACAAACTAGCTAGATTGCTAGAAAGAAGTACTTGATTTGAATGCACAAACAAAACCCTTCAATGGCATTATTTATATGCTTCTAAAAAGGGTTATATTGTGAAATGGGACACCAGACACTTATCAATTATTATTTTGTTATAAAGTAAGTATGAGACATTTAAACATCACAGTGCTATATTTATCATGATGCATATATATAGTTATGATTAGAATCAAACTTGTGGGATTTCATAGACCTGTAGGCAGAATAATTGTGTATTTTTTAAATAGAACATAAATATTTATAAACAAATAGATCAAACATCGCAAGACAACAATGATTCTCAATTTCCAACCCCATCAGTTCTTAAAATATACCCATTTATATTACATTAGAATTTCAAATGTAGGGTAAACTTCATCAAAGGCAAAATAACTGGGTATTGAGAATTGCGCATATACATAAAACTATAAAATAATTTACTGCAATAAACATAAAAGTGATTTATTACTTGCTAAAAATGTCTAAGGTATGTAAACAGAATAGAGGGCTAAATTGAGACTTGAGAGGCAACATTTTGTACATGTATGTGTAATGAAGCAGTTGCTGGTCTACCAGTTTGCATTCAAATCTATGAATAATCAGATGCAGGATGCAGGGTATATCAAATTGAAAGTAATTACATTAAAATAAAAAAACAATTTATAACCAGGAAAATGAGGATGTTGTTTACAATTTTGTATGGATTTCCTTCTACTGCCAAGTATGGTATAATACATGCATTTGACCTCTTGAAGATATCAATTACAATTAGCTCTTCAGTTGCAATTTGAAAAATTGACACTAACAGCAGAGAAATTATGATGGTTACGTGTCTTCAGAGTCTGACAGCAAATTGGCAATGTTGTGATCAGATGATGAAATTTGATATACCCATCGAGCAACTGTGCATGACTTTTTGTCCCTTTTTTATGTACGCAGCCCTGAAATAAGGATGGAATATAGCTTCTGGAGGTAGGTTGGTGTTTTGTTGACAATGTTGGAAAATGTCACAACACGCACTTACAAAACTAACACTTCCCTGACAACTTGCACTATTTAACATTGTTCAATAGCAACACAATATTACCAATAATAATAATAATAATGATAATGTTTTGATTTATATAGCACCTAATAGGAAACATCTCTAAGCACTTTACATTATTCCCAATCCCATAACTGTTAACAACAGCCCTTTTCCAAGCAGTAATTAAGTTAGGTGCTCACATGCTCCCAAATCAGCATTATTTTGTTCATTGTTCTAGGTTTCAGTCACGAACATATTTGGAACCATACAAGCTGTCAAAACATACTACAGCATGTACATATATAATTAGGGAAATCTAGCTCCCATTTCCCAGCTATAAGAATGGAAAAGACAGAAGCCCTTGGTCAAAATTAGCCAGGTTCCTTCCTAGCTTATCATTTCAGGAGAGCTGTATTAAAGGGCGCACCACCCAAAAATAACATTCTTATAAATGAAAGGTAACATCTTTAGTAGTCCATTCCATCAACAAGTTCACAAAAATATGTTTCCAGAAAAAAAAAATATATAATTGGAAAACGCATCACCATTCTAAAGCATGCGTTCATGGGTCTGCACATGTACGAAGACTACTTTGTCCAGAGCGAAAGAATCGTTCAGGATTCTATTGTCTCCAAATGTACGCATGAATAGCATTGGCGCACTCGCAAATGTTTGACCCGTACGGAACCCGGAAATAATAGTGGTTCCGTAAGTGGTGGTAATTTATTGCTTTGTTTATGAATTTACACAACCCTTTGCAAAATGTTGGGTATCTATTTGATATCACAAAACGGTACCAAAACATATAATTATGTGTTGTTCTTTGCCTGGTGGTCCCATTTAAAGGGGACTACCACGCAAAGAACGACACAGACTTAAATGTTTTGATACCGTTGTTTGATATTTAATCGATGTCCAACACTTTGCAAAGGGTTGTGTAATTCATAAAAAATACAATTAATCACCAAAACTTATGGAACGAACAGGGCCTCATGGTTCCGTATGCATTAAATGTCTGCGAGTGCGCCAATGGATCGAAAGACGTGTACATCATAGACAATAGATAGTCTTCTTCTGCAGACCCATGAACACATATTTTAGTATGGTGATGAGTTTTTCCAATCATAACAAAAATAAAATGAATAAATACAAAAAAAGTAAAACATACAATTTTGTTTTAACTTGCATGCTGTGAGGTGGGTTTTGTGGAGTCACCAGCTCCTTGGTTGCGGAATCTATTTTTATCAATTGGAATCATGTGTTCCTGATTCTATAGGCATGAATTTATTTTGTAAAAGCACGAAAATGTGGTTCAACTTTCCCTATTTCCTCTTTCATGACTTACTGAACCCATCGATTACAGTCTAATGCAGAGACCCGGTGCACAATGTATGATCAACTCCATGGGAGACTCAGTATCTTGGTTAATAAGGTACAGTTCATGTTCTTGGTAACATTATTCCAGGACAAATTACAACTAATGTTTTGCACATGATTATGAAGTTACCAAGTACTTTTAACCCGTTGCTTATGGGAACCGAGTGGGTTATGTACAAAGTCTATGGGGTTACCGGAATCTCGAAGGGAAGGGGTTAATACCACAATGTTTTGGTCTTTTTCACCATGTCAGCAGGGACATTCAGTGATGCATGTGATGCATGTGATGCAGGGACATTCAGTGCTGCATGCATGTACTGTATGTATGTATGGAAAATTTAGCCCACCACTTTGGATACAAAGAGAAATTTGATCACTGTTCTGGCAATCTAGAGATAAATTTTCTATGCTCTTATCTTTCTGTAATCTGTTCCTGGTTGAATATATAGTTTTCATAACAGAATGTTAAGCACAGTACAAACTAATTCTGTAGACAGCCATCTAAATCTTTTTTGTTGCCTAACGGGGCAATAAAAATATAACAGATTTGTTTTATCTTCAAGCCAAAACAGGCCAGCGGGAAAACAAATTAATTTTGACTTGGAATTAATGTAAAGCAAGATGTATAATATATTGCATATAAACACAAATTGCTATCGTAGCCTCATTGTACTAACCGACTGTTTGTCCGAGTGGCACTGGTGCATTGGAGCGCCCCTGGAAGGTGGGCAATGCTCGCCCTCGGTGCGCCCCTTGACGGACCAGTCCGGCTTCCTCCCTTCCATGATGAGAAGGGTGAGATCGGCGCATAGCTGAGTCGGGAGGCACTCCCTCTCGCCCCCCTCCTCAGCTAGTAGCTCCCCTCTCGGGTCCCCTCTAGTCGTCTTGTTCATATAGTCTGTGATTGAAACAGGAACAAAAGTGAGAACAGGAACAAAAGTGAGAGAAAATAGAAATGGTGAATATTTAATTATATACATGTATTCCTGAAATGTTAGATATGAAAGGAATGCCATTGCACATCAGTCATGCGATCACTTTTAATGTTACTTTCAATGGGAGAAATATTAAAAAGTATTTAAGAATAACCCGTTGCTTACGGCAACCGGGTGGGCTATGTGGGGATTGTATAATCTCGAAGGGAAAAGGCTAAGATTGAGATGAGAGTCATCTAGTTAAGATTGAACGTTTGATATATAAACAGAAACAGGTCTCATGCCTTGACCTTTTCCCATCCGACCAGATATTCTATTTGGGGGGATAAACATAACCCCAATTTCCACACAAAACCAGAAGTCAAATTATTCGCCCCATGCATCACAAACTCAGGAGGAAAACTTTCTGTTGACAAATGACAGCCTCATTTCCGACAAACCAGGAAATATCACCGGGTGAGTGGGGCCGTTTCTATTCTTAGTCTTTGACTCAACAACAAATAGATCGATACATGCATCAACAAAGGAATAGCAGGAAGGTGAAGGGAGGAGGGGGGGGGGGGGGGGCGGTGGGCAATTGTCCCCATTCACCACCTACTGTTATGAAATATTGCCCACTACCCTCCCACCCAACCACCACCACCACTGAGGCCAAATAAAAGATATATATAGAAAATAAATGCATTACAATCTTTAGTCCATGTTATCATGTGGTTGGGCCGTGTAACACATCTTCTCCATGACCACCTAACAACCCAAACCCTTGGTAGATTACCCAGGCAGAAGATGAAGGGGTCGACCCTATACTAGCAACAGAGCATTCAACAAGACCTTCAAGTCCAAGGCAACCTTGGAAATCGGATGGAAGGGCATGCATAAGCACACTAACTGCACACCAATCCAGCCAAAAGGGATGATCGCTTCATGCTTTAAATGATGCAGGACCTCCTAGGTCTATCCCACACTGTATAGAGTACAGAAGCTATGACGTAATACAAATCTATTTTTAGAATTTCTCAATTTGAACTTCATTTTCCGAAAGAGCATCAAATATAATGTCCAAATGTCGAAAATCAATTAAATATGTAAACTATTGGCTGAGATATGCCCATTCGAATGATTTTTGTTCCTATAGGCAATCAGTGTTAAAGTGCTCTGGTTCATAACTTTATGAACCAGAGCACTATAACACTGATTGCCCATTGAAGTAAGATTCATTCGGATGGGCATATCTCAGCCAATACTTAACATATTCAATTGATTTTTTATATTTGGATATTATTTTTGATACTCATTCGGAAAATGAAGTTCAAATTTGAAAATTATAAAAATAGATTTTTGATGACGTCACACTTCACCACTCTATAGGAATCGTTGATCTCTGTCTGAACTGCCTCTGATCACACCATTCACCGGTTTCACGAGTCTGGAAGAGATCAGGAAATGAGGTGGTTTCCCAGGGCAGCTCGATAGGAATAAGACATGGATGATTTAAACTCCCAATATAAATAAACTAGTACCCAGAAAGCAAAACGTTTTCCAAAAAAAGGGGGCTGCAGTAAATGTGCACCAATAGTGCAAATGGTAAGCTTGCTTCATCCATAGTATGATCAGTGGTGAGAATAAGATCTTCAGTACCGAGGCAGAACTTACATCAGAACAGGGAAAACAAATTACATTTATTTTTCGGGCCTACTTTACAAGCTTGCCTGCTTGAAAATGACACTCCAAATTCCAAAATGTTGTTGCGTTGAACTCAATGCAAATTTGAGGGGCTCTCTGGGGCATTTCGGGTGCGAATTTGCCAGTGTATTTTCTCACTGCATCAGAAAAGGAATGAAACTATTGAAAGAATATTTTATGCATGACATCTACAGGTTTTCCTACAGAGGCTTATAATGACCTGTGTATAGTCACACACAGCAGTGAGCAGTGACAACACACAAATCTTCACAAGAATCCCATTATTAAGATTAATTCAAAATAAATATGATCCAAGCCACTTATCCCAGATCACTGAATTGCTCGGTAAACAGTTTCCACATTCCCAAATCTAATGCATACATGTACATATGTATCACTAGTCTCTGCTCATGAATCCCAATGATGCCATCCTTAGTTTAAGTGGATGCTCATTCCTGCAGTGACAAGTGACAAGCAGCTTTCATCTCTCTCATCATGCTAAGCACGCTAGCACAGAGGCATAGCAGCAATCAACCCATAGGATAGGAGGTGGAGGGAAGTGGGGGGGGGGGATTGTTGGAGAAGGGAGGCGCAAAGCAGAAGGCAATAATTCCTTTCAGTTTCAGGGGGAAAATTGAAATGTATTTTTCAGGGACTACTTTTCAAGCTTGCCTGCATGAAAATAACACTAGAGCATTTGTTTTGCATTGAACTCTATGCAAATTTACAGGGGCTCTTTTATGATTTTTGGGGGCTCTTTTTGGCATTTCGGGGGCTAATTTGCCCTGCGCCCCCGTGTATTATTTTCAATGATTCCTTCCTTTGATGGAGAAAGCCCACCGACCAAACAGTATAATTGAATAACAAAATATATTTCTTCAACTTATTTTTCATCTGAAGTTGAAGAAATATATTTCGTTATTCAGGGAGAGGAATGAAGGGGGAGGGGGGGGGGGGGGATGCTCAACAGCACAGCAGGGGGTAATGGGGGCTTTCAACCCCCCCCCCCCCCCCCCCTCTCGCCTCAGCTACACCACTGCTTACTATCATCAGCTGACCGTGCTGATGGGCTGACGACGAGATGAGATTTGCATGATGCTTTTGATTGCTGGGTTAATCAACTTGCCGAGATGAGACGATGCACTTATTAAAGCAGGGGGATTGAGATTTGCGTCAATGCATTTTTAAAGGGCCATTCTGTCTTTGGCAAAAAAAAAACAAACAAAAAATCATCTGCAAGTTGCACAGTAATTATACAGAGAGACGAGGGTTGATTAACTCTTGTTACATGTTAATATATATTACGCTCTTTAAAGTTTAATTCAATACAAAGCTACTACCCATTTTTATAATTATAAAGAAACATTTACAAAGCCTTTAACAATTCTTGCAAAAGCTCAGTTCCAAGCCTCCTCAAGATAAAATATTGCAGGTATACCAAATAGGGAGTTAGCATCTGAATACATCATATAATAAAATGTCACAATACTAAAATGTGAGGAAATGAAATTAGCGATTCCCTTTCCATTTGTTTAAATTGTGCTTTGCAAATTGCACCAATGGCCCTTTAAATTCTTCGCAATCATCTCTCAGCTGTGAGCCTCCCGTAGATTGAGTATAGCATATTTGTATGATTGTATTCATGAAGATGTCACAAACCTGCAATACACTGGGATAGAGTTGCCACTTAGAAAGCCTCTGTGATGAATTGTTTCTTTTTGGGGGGTAGAGTACGTAGATGTACACTCTATTTAATTCCTGCATAATGCATTTCCATGAAATTCCACAAACCCCAAAGTTAGAAGTATGCACTGATGGTGCAGATTGATGATGGATGAGCATATAAGATGACATTAAAATGCATGAATGCTACCACAAACCTCGAAAGCAAGATGGTAGTCGAGAACGATTAGGGACATTACTGCAGCTAGATACTAGTATTCTCTTGGGTTTAGGAAAAACAAAATCCTGGAGCTACTTTCAAGCTCACGTACATGAAAATAGCACTCTAAAACTTGTTTTGCGTTGAACTCTTTTGGGTATTTTGGGTGAGGTAGACAGCTAGTAATTCACGTCCGATCCCCCAAAGCCCCTGTGCATTTTTTGTACTAGTACAATCCATGGTATAATACTACAGACTGTATGAAAATGAGACGTGAAACCGTCTTACATTTGCATGAAATTCAATGAACCCAAAAAGCTTAATGGGGAATTCCGGGCCTGATTTATTCATTGACTATTCAAATAAGGAGAATAAGAGACATAAGAGACGTAAGAGGTTAAAATCAAAATATGAAACTAATTAAGAAATGTGGCAGAACAGACCATATACAGTAGATAAATGAAGGTAACCCCTTCTTTTCCCAATATACACACAAATAGAAACTGAATGTATTGCCTGGCTTGAGACTGAGAAGGTACCTGATTCAAAGTCTCGAGGAAGTCTTCTTTACCTTTTATGGTGCCAGTCACGGGCATAGCGACTTACGTAATACCTATTCATCAGGGGGGATGAATGAATAGATCATCCCCCCAGTTGAATGGGTATCAATGACATGTCTACGCCCGTGGTGCCAGTACATTGAGCATCATATTGTACATCCATGGGGAAGTGTGATTTAAAACGCAAAAAAAGGTGTTGTGTTTTAACAGGAAATGACATAACGATGTGACAAAAGGGAAGTGGATGTGTTTAGTATATATACATGATACATGTACATGTATGATACCTAGATTGACATAATGGTACCCTTAACTATTTCTTAGGGAAATAGGTCCATACAAGACAGTAATGATGAACAGAGAGTGATTTAGAACGCAAATAAGGGTTGTTTTTAGCAGGAAATGATGTAAAGACGGGACAAAAGGGAAGTGAAATATGCTGGGTATGATACTTAAAGGCAGCTTAATGGCCACTACATGAATCTAGGTACAGGGTGTAAAAACAACTAAGGTATCTCAAAATACAAAGACAACGTATGTCAATTTATTGTTTTTTTACACAAGTTTTAATTCTACAGAAGCATGAGCGAACATAAAATCAATTCAATCAATGAGACAATAGTACATTTCCTTGTAATTTCTAATATATTACACATGTACATTGTACGTATATAACTTGAGCCCGAGGCATTAAACAAATTTTTTTTCTAAGGTTATCCAAATGGAACTTCCATATTTCAAATGCAATTATAGCTGTCACCTGCGTACACAAAGGGAGTGCCATGTACATGTATGCACATTATTCCATAGGGCAAGGTTATTTTAGTGTGTATAGTGCATTATGAATTACATGCATACCTTTCATCAGCTTCTACAGCACGCTTCATAACACGCTTCATTGCATGTATAGCATACATGTTGAAGAATGTAATTAAATAAATCTGTAATATTTTAATAACATGTTAATAGATATTGAGATTGAATTGCTTTTTTTGTTTCTTTTGTTACACACAACTCATCTATTATCAAGTAAAAACAACAACAACAACATATTTTGATAAATGGATAATCATAATGTAGATTTGGGGTTAGTAGATTCTGCTTGCCTAGGCTAATATGGACAACTAACAAATTATGCTGTTTTTGTTCTAAATTATTTTTCTAGACCCGGCCTTAGTCTTACTCACTTGCCCCTAGGCCCCCTAGCAATTACATGTGATAATTATCTTGCGCCCTGATATCAGACTAAAATCAGCTGTCAGGTCACATTATTCTGATGTGTATGACCAGTATACAACATTCATTTATACATGTACGTACCAACCATAATACGCAATATATAAAAAGACGTGCATGAAGGTCTACACAAATGTTATAATAATATCAGTGTGGAGTATGTTTGTCTTTATAACATGTATTCTCCATAGATCCCAGTGAATGATTATTGTGGATTTGTGAGTGAACCAGATTGGCTTGTATGGCTCCTAGTCCTAATTGTGACTATCAGCCTCTCCATTTTCAGTGGCTCTGTGGCTGTCATACATGTACACACTTCATTACTCTAATTAGACATGTACATGCCTTGAGCACTGAGGTAAATATAGCCTAGATACAAGCAACTGAAGAGGAGGAGAAGGATGGTGAAAAACAAACATCATTCATCCTGAATGCAAGACTAATCCTGCATCTACTCCATCCCTAGGAAATGTAGGTCAAAGGTGAGCACTCTCTATCTTTGAGGGTTCTCACCACTCATCATCAGCTGAGCTAAAGGGTTTTCTCCTTTGGGATTATTTCATTTAATTTGGTTGAGGAGGAGATGTTACGAACACAAACATCAATCATCCCATCCCTGGGAAATGTAGGTCATAGGTGAGCAGTACTCAACATCCTGAGGATGAGCTGATCCTTTGGGATGATTTGAGTTTGTTGAGGAGGAGAAGTTATAAAACCAACATCAACCATCCTGAATGCAAGACTAGCCCTGCATCCATCCCATCCCTGGGAAATGTAGGTCAAAGGTGAGCAGTACTCACCATCCTGAGGATTCTCCTCCCTACAACTTTACTCGGATCATAATTTCATCAGCTGCAAGCTTCAATACTAGACACAGTACTGCTTCGAGTACTGTACATGTGTGTACTACAGTACTCCCCACCTAATTACATCTAGCTAGGGTTGGTGCTCAGAGCATTTTTGTACCCAATTAAGCTGTGTACCTGATTGAGTAGTGAAAATGTCTATAGATGCAAGACACTTTAATTCAAAACAGGTCGAATTAATAGGAGTACCCAAATATATATCGGATACTCCTGTTAATTTGATAGGTTTTGAATTAAAGTGTCTTACATCTATAGACATTTTCACCACTCAATATGGTAGCCCGTTAAAATTGAGACCACCTGGGCTTGTATACTATCTGTATTATCGTAATCTTGGGTGATGCAATCTGGGTATATATATCGTACTGTCAGATTCTGAGCACTGATCAGCTGATATGCTCGATTCCTTCGGGATAATTTGATTTCGTTATTTATAAAACACATTTTCCATAGCGCGCTGCCTGAAATATCTATTCTCGGGCTATGTCTAAATTGGTACCTGTACAGTTTACATCTGGAATGCAATTTAGGCATGTATGTATACACAAGTGCAATTGTGTACATTACTATGTACAGTACTTCTATGAACTGTACACTTTAGATTTGTGGCAAATGATTCAACGTACAATGTATTTATAAGAGCTCTCACAAGGTTTATTACTTTGCATATTATATGTGCATATTGTCTGTTGTCATGAGTTTACATTGTTTCAATACAATATTATCACTTTCAATTAGAATATTACAGCACATATGGACATAATGAGCCTGACTAGACATGATATAATGCAAATGTGTAAAATTGTGTTATTTACACGAGTTTGATTCCCTACATTTATATCTGAATGTGTGTCATATTTATCTTTTTAAAGACTGCCAATACTATACATGTACATGTAGACAATTTTATCCGAGTTCAGGTTTATCACATAATCCATTCTGAGTGCAATATTACAATCACTTCTTCATGCGCACACAAAAGAAACATAAAAAAGAAAGCACTTTACACATAAAAATCAACCCCTGTATGATAATGTAAACCCTTCATATATACAAAAACACTATGGACTATGTATTAACTCAATGAGAATTACATTTATAGAGGAGGAAATCTTTGAACAATGTTCTTTGTGTATACTGTATTGTATTGTAATAGTGTACAGTTTGTGTCAGGAAATGTTAATTGCCACTACATGTAAATGTTGGTGCTTAATGACTTGGAAGTGTTATTTATCCATCCTCATGATATTGCAGGGTAAGGGGAGAAGGGGGGTGGAGGGGTGTGAAAATAGTGGCTCAGGGTAATTTTACTCATAATCAGCCCTTTTCAATAAAAAGTAACTTTTTAGCCTATAATAAATTCCCATCCCATACATGTACATAGTTCAAATGAAAGCAGACTTCAGAGTGAGTACAAGTTTTATGTAGATGGACTTTACAGTAGCCATACAAAAATCACATTAGGGGGCAATGCCTCTAGGCTAAGGCTGTCGATTTCGGGTATATTTACTACCCGGGACTCGCGATAATTTTTCGGGCGAGTCCCGGGTACCCGAAATTTATAAATTTGTTGATTTCGCTATAGGCATGTCACGCCGCTGGGAAACATGTTCATTCAAGTGACAAAAATGCAGCGCATTTATGACAATAAATCATCTTATAAAATACAGCAAATTCGTAAATCAATTTTTTGCTTTTTTTCGGGATATCGAGTATCGATTTTTGCGCCCGGGACTCGACATTTTTCGGCGGGACCCGGGTCTCGTCAACAGCCTTACTCTAGGCTCCCCCTAATTTAATATTTTGTCATATGTTTAACTACATGTCCCTCCCCCTCAATGGGGAGAAAAAAAAAATACATGTGTACAAATGGGTCTATTTTATTATGATCCAGGTTGCCTTCCCCATAAGTTAACAATAGGTTGAGAGTACTAGTTATGCCATTGTGATATATTGGATGGTATCCAGTTATTTCAGAAAAGTACAATGACCCCAAAAGTACATACAATACATATTTACATACTACATTATCATCAGCTAACACTGGGTAATTATTTAGAGCCCATGTAGCAAGGGGGCACATAAAAGCAGGTGGGGTATTGGCCATATCGCCCCCCCCCCCCGCCCCCTTCAACCCCCTCCCCCCCTTATCATAAGGCTCTAAATTATGATGTTGGTGGTAGATAAAATGGTAGGATACCAAACGGGTATAGAGCAAAGGTCAATAACAACTATAGTGATTATATTGGGGGGGGGGTGCATAAGGAGGCAGTGGGGCATTGCACCCCTTATTGGAAACCATGGCCCCTTCAGTCCCCCTCCCCCTAAATCCTAAGGCTCTGAATTATGATGTTGCTGGTAGATGAAATGGGAGCATGTTCATGTACCAAACGGGTGTAGAGCTAGGGGCAAATTACCACCCCCACCCCCCCCCCCCCCCCACCCCCCACGTCGTCACCCCCAACTCGGTTGAACTTGACAAAAACACTATAAAATGTTCATATAAGTTTATCTAACATCCTTCATATCAAATAACACAGCTAAGTTACTAGATTGATATAGTGCATGTACTTGGAAAAGTAATGCAATATACATGCAATATTAAGCACAAACAAGTTCAGTCAAATACATACTGTCAACATACATACTAACACGTACATTAAAAACAGCTCTTACAGCGTAGTGCATACTTGGCCTGGTTTATCTCAGAATCTCAAATTAATGGAAAATATAAAACAGCACTGTAGTCTGTACAATGCATATTCATTTTCCTGTAAATTCAAAGATAGGAACAAAACCAAAATATCAGCTATACATGTAAATATACTTTGTAACCTGTCTCAGACTCAGAGAGACCACCTGTCTATAGCAGCTGGCTTGCAATGGCCATCCAAAGTGATCCCTGCAAACTGAAACAATGTTATAGAACCTGTCTGTAGAGGTCATCTGTATACAGTCACCTCTGACACTGTTGCAATAGTCCTGAATGGCTTACAAATAACATGCAGTATTATACATACACACTTGATGGAAGTGTATTTCAAAAAACAACTCTTGTATAAACAGATTTTCAAAAAACATAATTTCACCAATTGCGTTCACTGCCCTTCTCTCGAGGTTACCGAGGCAAGGAAGCCCTAAATGTTGAAACTTATCATAACAAGTCAACGAGAGAAAGAATAAATTGTCTCTTTTAGTTTTACTTTCCACATTCATGACAACCAGTCTATTTTAAGAGTTAATAATGACATGCTTACAAGAAGGCAGGCAAAACAACTTACATGGAGGCACATTCTCTGTGCAACATTCATTTGGTGTGTTACTGCATGCCATGTTTACGTGTACTGCGGCAACATAAACACACTCAAGGGGAGGCGGTTTTCAAGTAACATTTATCATCACAGGGCAACAGTGACGACCTGTCATGTTGCGGCAACAATCCCGAAGACTGAAATCATTCTTTCCCGAAATTCCGGATTATAATTTCAGAAGGAAGTCGCCTTCCCTGATCCAAAACACACACTCCCGAATAATTCTGTAGAGCATCAGTATCTAGCTGCCCTTCTTATACTGCCACTAATAGTATCATGCAATGTACAGTCTGCCTGTGACTGATCAGC
Source organism: Echinarachnius parma (assembly GCA_037951105.1). Taxonomy (NCBI): domain Eukaryota; kingdom Metazoa; phylum Echinodermata; class Echinoidea; order Clypeasteroida; family Echinarachniidae; genus Echinarachnius; species Echinarachnius parma. Next base: position 75,521 of record JBAMJV010000376.1, read on the forward strand.
TGCCAGCACCCTTATGAATATTCATATAGAATCTTTGGGTACTGCCCATTTGAGGGCTTGACAACATGGGCACTGGAGCTCTGCTGGATGCTGATTGGCTAAAGGTTCTCCCACTTTGCATATGACCCGGTGACCCCCCCTGATCAGCTGTGAATACACATGCTAGAGTGTGTGTTATCATCAGTGCTGGGAGCAGCTGAGTGGTTTGTGTTGTTGTGTTATCACATGTGTGTGAATACCTTTTCTCTTCCTCTCTCTCTTTTACTTCTTTCTTCCCCTCTATCTCCACCTCTCTCCCTATCTCTCTCTACCTGTCTCTCCTGAGTTGTTTACATTCCAGCACCTAGTACAATGCTTCTCTTTACTTCTCTCACCACCTATCTCCCCTCCTCCCTCTTCAACTCTCCCCCTCTCTCCATGTCTCTTTCTACCTGCGCTTATCTCCCTTGTTTACATTCCAAGCCTAGCAATAGTTGCTGAACCTACAACTATTATTTTGCCACATATGCAGTGATGTGTATGTGTACTGTGTGATGGCAATTTGGGCTACCATATTGATTTATTTGATCAAATGTAAACTTGTTACAATGTATATATGATTTGTATTATTTTGCATCAATGATTGATTAAATGAAACCCACTAATTACTTTGGATGATTTTTAATTGCATTTACAGCTATATACATGTAATCAAACTTTATTTTAAAAATTTTCAGCTCAATATTTGATTTATACCATACTACTCATACAACATTTTGTGTATTGTGTGTGACTAACACATTATGTGAATAGAAGTATGCAGTGAACTTGTACAAATGAGTAGAAAATCTAGTCAATATTATAATTTGGTCAATGTATATCATGAAGAATTTAAAAAATGTAAATGGATGTTTAATTATAAACACAGTTCAGTGCACATGTCAGTGCCAAATTTTAAAATGTAACACAAGCTTGAGTTGTATCGACCAAATGATGATTGAAGCTACAAATGTACAGTATGATTATGTATGTACACAAATAACATACTACTGCCTGGTGGGGAAATGAAATGGCAATTGAGTGGGCGTGCCATAATTTACTTTGCTGCTAAATGCCTCACAACAAGGGCTAATTTTGGCAATATCCCTATAGTATTGGTACATGTATGCTTAAAGGGCCCACTCCCATGGCAGCTTTAGAAAACCACACACCCCAAAATTGTTTTTAAAAAACATTCAATTTACAAACGTTACTAATTGTCATATCAAGTTATTGGTACTTTAACTAGAACTTTACCAGGTACCATTAGAATGTCTGTCTCGTGCCTGGGTTCTGTTCCCGGCTGGGTCATACCAAAATATTTTTGTTTAAATGGTACATTCTACATTCTAGCCAGGCGCTCGACATTTATACAAATGGAGAAAGGAAAGCTAAATGTAATGAGGTACCAGAGGACTGGCCCCTAATTTTATATTTCACTACGCACGGTAGACGTGTGACATAAAGCTCTCAAAACAGAGATGTGCTGCTTAATGTGCTGGGAATGTCTTTGAATATGTTTTCTAGACAAGGGTTGAAGTTGCTTCCTCTAGTCAGCGTGTTCACACACAAACATTTTCATCCCTTAATCATGATTAAACCATCTACCTCTTACGTTCACACACACAAAGCCAAGATTCCACAACAGCTGGCTTCCAGGTGCACAGAACATCGTATAAGTGCGCAGTTTGCTACTGCGCAGTGTGTTGTCTTTTTTCTGTCTGCTGTCTCCCTGTGCGTGCGAACGTTCACGTTAAGCCACGCCCAGTTAGTTACGAGTCGTATAGCTAATCATGATTAAGCGAGCAACGAAAAGAGCGTGATTCAGCTCTCGTACGAAACGACGATCAAACCCGTGTTTCGTTAGTCATGATTCGCTATACGTCGTTTCGTTAGTAAGCGTTCAGACACACAAATTTCATCGTATAGCTAATCAGCAGCTGATTCTATAGTCAGCTGCTGATTCTTTAGTCATGATTAAGGGATGAAATTTTTGTGTGTGAACACGGGGTATGAAAGTGCAATAAGAACAAAAATACTCCCACTTAGAATAATTAATAGTGCAGGCCTGTAATAATGACTTGTCCTACATACATGTATTTGTGTACATCATTGCCAACATAAAGGACACTCGGTTCTTTGGAAATTTAATGTTGTAGTCTATTTGTAGATATACCGTAGAACACCATCGTCAAGCACCCCCAAATCACCTATACGCATCTTGCTTTTAAAGAGCGCCCGCTCTCTGTCCAAAAGGGAAACGTTAATCATGAATACAAATAATGGTGAGGAATATTCATGAGGATAATAATGGAGGTGAATCTCATGGAAACGTCACCTAAAAGCAAGATGCGTATAGGTGCTTTGGGGTGCTTGACGACGGTGTTCTACGGTATGTGTTACAGAATGTAAGATTATTTTCAGGTTTGTACACTGTACAGACATACATAAAAATATATGATTGAAATGTCTAGCTTCATTTGCATTCTCTGTGCAATAGTGTCCTTAATAAATTTAAAACCGTCATGTCATTCGAGCTAATATGCAATATTTTCTATGAAGTTTAATTCACACATTTTTTTATACAATCTACAATAAATTCCAAAGTTCAATGTACCAACACCATGCCAGCGTATCATGCACAGTCCAGCCCCATACTATCACTACAAATACAAGCAAATAATAATTGATATGCAGGTATTCGCCTAACCCTACCAGTACAGTACAGTATCCAATAAAGCATTAATTTAATTCCCTGGGCCCTGGACTTACAATCACCAAAACAGCTTCCAATCTTGTTTTATTTATGTTTACCAACTACCACTACCAGCCTGAAAAACACTTCTCTATGGGAGACAATCTATAGAAGGTGACCTTCGTGGCATGAGTGTTTGTAAGCACAAGCAACCCATGCCAGCCAGGTACATATTGTGTAATGTACTGTACTGTATACATATTATGCACTATTTGCTCTACTGACCTCACAGTCAAAACACTGGCTGCTTGTTTGGCTATTTGTACTCATGAATATTCATGACTAGTCATATAATTATATTGTATTATTTGTACTAGAAATCTACATAGCATAGCGTGTAGTGGTTTGATGGTCGTATGCTAATTGAGGTTTTGATCAATATATATATGCTAATTGACCAATTGACCAATGATATAGGTGTGTAGGTGTGGAGCTAGTGTGTACACACTATCCACTCCCTGGGTTGAGCAACTTCAAAACAAACACTGCTCCTTTTGCTATATATGTGCTCATGAATATTCATATAAGTTCAATTGTTATACTATCCCAACACATCAAGGACACAGCTCTAAAAGGTCCATTGGTCACATGTACTGGTTTGATGGTCAAACGCGAACGCTGATGAAATTTTGTTCAATAATATTGATTTGTGTTTGACTGACCAACAATAAGATGCGTGCACTCTGTGCAAGGTGCGGGTGTTTGTAAACAAGCAGTACCTACGTGTACAAAGTATAGTAAAGGAGTCGAGGGGGGGGGGGGGGGTCTGATACTCTGAGTATTACCAATTGCATCATAGCCTGATGATAGGGTATCTAAACAGGGAGTGCTATAATTGAGTAATACTAAATGTCCAGGGTTTGTAAATTGATGACAATCTTCATAAATGTAAATTATAAACTTACATGTCACATGACATACATGTATGAAGCATGCAGAGTGCACTTTTTGTTATTGAAATAAGGACAAATTTTATATTTTTGTATATAAAAGTAATATTCATAATAAGGTAGGAGAAAAGAAAAAAATGAAATATCGCAATATTTGTAGCGGTGCCATAGAAATAATTTGTTGATGACATATAAAATTGTATAATATTTTTAAAATATGTGAAGATGAAATCAATAGAAAAGCAATTGGCAACAATAGTCAGATTTGACTGATTGCCACCAAACTAAACAACAACAACAACACAACAACATTTGCCCTCCCCAGGGAGCATTCCAGGATATCCTTCATGCATACTGTGTGGAGGAAACATGCTCCAATTGGGCCACCGATATTGGAACACGTTTCCTTTATACTGTGCTCGTGTGTCATAGGTGACTGGCTGGAATGCTCCCTAGGGAGGGCAAAAGTGTGCTTTTTTTTTACATGGGTTTATTTTCATACTCCTAGCACAGAAATGCTGGGATGAAAGGATCAAAATAATGTAGACTCATTTCTCACTAAAACTATTAGTTTAAGTCATAAAACACATACAGACAAACTCCAGTTTGGAAG
>JBAMJV010000377.1:0-40656 GCA_037951105.1 Echinarachnius parma
GGACAAAAACACCTATTATACTGAAAAGTATTTCACATTCACTACGCCCCATTTCACATTCATTACGCCCCCAATTTACATTCACAACGCCCGTTTCATTACCATTATGCAAGCGTAATATTGTGTTGTTGTTATTGTATTATGTTACTTTATGCAAGGTTTAGGGCCCATGATCTCCATCAATGGAAAATAAAAGATAGCCCAGTATGTGATTGCGGGAACCCAGACCAGACTGTGCAGCATGTGGTAAATGACTGCCCTCTCTGAGTTTCCCCTGCTCTCACCTGGCTAAAAAACGGCTTAAAGGGATCTAGTAACTTTGTTGACATGTGCAAAAAGCGATGAGTGGTTGATACAATCCAATGTCCACTGGGTGTTGTGTGAAAATTTCAAGTTAAATGGATTTTATATGGTCGAGTAATGAGCAAAAATGCAAAGAGACATTCACTAACTCATTGCACTCACTTTGTACACGGTTCTGACGATCCGTTGGATAATTTGACATCTGAACACTTTAATCATAAATATCTTTTTAACGAAAGGGAAATTTGAAAAACCGAAACCTGTCCCATGCTTTTTTTGATAATAAGAATACAGCAAGGTATGAGGGAACCGCTAGAATTTCAATTGGATTTTGAGGATCTGGACAATGTTACTAAGTCCCTTTAAAGTGATACCTGTAAAGTGTCAGATATTGCACAAAATGACATTTGAGACTTCAATCCTATATCAATATCATTGTAAAATACAATTGAAAGATTTGTGAAAGTTTGAAAAAAAACGAACACTGTTTACCTAGTGAAAAAAACGAATATTGAGTTCATATTTTATCACCGAATACTGATGGTCTGCCATACATTTGTCACAGTAATAATCAGCCGTTTGAGATATTCGCACCCGTGTATGATTACAGACGTAGTACAGAATTCATGGAATTTGTGCTCGCTGGGTTCAAAGTTCAATCTCCGGAATGTTCCCACGCGTGCTGCAATGCGGACGCGTTTAGCTACAACAATTGTACTTTTTTTCAATTGCGTTGATTAACGCTTTTCAAATAATGATTTTCAATGATAATTATCTTCATACTAAAGGGACATTTGAAAAAATCAAACCCTATTTTATTCTTCTCTTACCATAAGTTAAACAACACGGTAGAAGAGAAACGAGGAAGCTCCAAGTAATTTTCGTGGATTTGGACACTTTACAGGTATGACTTTAAAACTATCGAATGTGCATGTCATATAAAACAAACCACTCATTGAATGTGATTATAATTGGTTAATTTAAAGGGACCCAACAACCCAAAATTATATACATATAAATGATAGTAATAGTTTTAGTAGTCCATTCGACAAACAAGTTCAGGAAAATAGGTTTCCAGACAAATTATATAATTGGAAAACTCGATCACTGAACTAACGTACCAATGTTCATGGGTCTGCAGAAGAAGACTATCCATTGTATAGGACATACAAGTCTTTTGTGGTTCTATCGTCTCCAAATGTATGTGTTGCAGAATGTTGTAAATCTATTTAAAATCAAACAACAGTACCAAATCATATAAGCTTGAATGTGTTCTTTGCTTGGTGGTCCCCTTTAACCTTGTTGGCGAAAAAATGGTTCTAAAATGGCAATCATATTCTTATGGGAACTATTGGAATTAATTATGTAATCATACGTTTTAACTATATCATTATACTTTTGAAATGTATTAAGGCATAACTCATTACTTTGAATACAAAGTTGTATAGTTAGAGAAGTTCAAACTATTATTTTTTTAAATTTATTAAGTCCTTCATTAAAAATGAGTAACGTGTACTTTAAAGGTTGTTTAATTGAAGTTGTAAATCTATATTTTGTAACGATGTGAAAGAAAAATTCCATTAAGTTGGACAATTAACCCAAATCAATTAATTAATCAATCAATAAACCAAGAAGTACAACCTCCAGCTACAAATCTGAAAATCGTTTAATTCATAATTTCATGAATTACATCAAGACCATCGTAAATGCTAGAAAGTGTACCTAGCATTTTATTACAATGCACTATATCTTTTTAAAAGAAATAATAAATTTCTTTTATCAATAGCGGTTTATGATCTATATTACACTGATGTAAAACCATTAAGGCATTAAATGCTTTTTACTATATTGAGGAACATAACTTTGTGTTAATATTTTGTTCTTTGAACCACATTTTTATCAGATATATTTCAATAACAGCACACATTTGTATTTCTTGCAAATTATTGGAGGGGGAGACACATGCCCCCTGTAGCCCCCCCCCCCCCCCCCCCCGTTGCTACGCCACTGAATACAATTACATTGGAACCTTGTTATAATAAGGAGATAGGGACTGGGACAATTTCCTTATATCAGGGTAAAATATACAAGAGCACAAAGAGGTAGGACCAACCAAATGTAATAAGAGAGTTTTGTCATAATGAGCTCTTTATAACAAGGTTCCCCTGTAAACAATCAACTAATTAGTCAGCGGGATTCATGATGAACCTGTAGGTAACAACTAACATTATGTTTCCATGTGTCAGAAAGCAAAACATAAATTAACAAATAAGCTCAAGCTCATATTATGCTACAGACAGCAGCATGCGAAACCATCGAGTGTAAGTGCTATCTCCGAACCAGCATTAAAAAGAAGCCAAATTGGTTTCCCAAAATATATATGTACACATTGATCTCCACCTACAGAATCTTACTGACATTGTCTCTTTATCTGTCTTTAAGATGCGCATTTAGGATTTCTCCAAACTCTTCCCTACCAAGCAGTTGATAAGCCACAGATAGCAGCATGCGAACCATCGAGTGAAAGTGCTCTTCTGCAAACAAGAATTAAGATGATTTGAAGCCCAACTGGCATCTCTATGAATATATCATTTGTCCACCTACAGAATCTGACTGACATCGTCTCTTTGCCTGTCTTTCAGATGCGCATTGAGGATTTCTCCAAACTCTTCCCTACCAAGCAGTTGATAGGCCACAGACAGCAGCATGCGAGCCATCGAGTGGAAGTGCTCCTCTCCGAACGAGAAGAGATCGATGCCCAGTTCGTATCCCTGTCCGTAGTCGCACTCGTCGTTGGCAAACTGGATGTAGGTGACGATCTCCTGCAAGTTGTCCGACTGTCTCTCCTTCTCCTGCTCAGTCTCGCTCTCGACGATCTTCTTCAGCATCTTCTTCAGGGATGCTACAATTTGAAATGCATATAAAACAACAAATGTAAATTTGTTGACCAAAACATAGAAAATTAAACATTTCATGAATATTACTTCACCAATCTCCAACTTTTTAATAACACTTTCAAAATTATTTACGTAGTTTGCCTCATTGCACTATTTGCAATCAGTGAAATTGACAGTATGATTCAAAGTGATCCATTAACTTTAGATTTTATATTTTATATTTATATTTTATATTTGAGACTTCAATCACATACCAATACCATAAAGATTCCTTTAATTAATGCATGAGTTTCATAGAAAAAGAATGCTGTTTACCTAGTGAACAAAGTGAAAATTTAGGTCAGATTTTATCCCAGATCGTGTGCTAAGTAACCAAATATTGATACTATGAACGATCTAAGTATCCAAATTCTGATACTTTTGTCTACAATAGAAAACAGTCTGGAAAGCTTTTCAATTCAATCTTATAGGGTACCACCATCCAAAAATAATATTCTTATTAAAGAAAGGTAACATCTTTAGTATTCCATTCCATCAACAAGATCACAAAAATATGTTTCCAGATTTAAAAAAATATAATTGGAAAACGCATCACCATTCTAAAGCATGCGTTCATGCGGTCTGAATTGCGAAGACTTATGTGTGCAGAGCGAACGAATCGCCCGGGAATCTATTGTCTACAAACGTACGCGTGAATAGCATTGGCGCACTCGCAAATGGTTGGCCCGTATGGAACCAGGAAATAGTAGGAAATAGTAAGTGGTGGAAATTAATTGCTTTGTTTATGAATTACACACAACCCTTTGCAAAATGTTGGGTATCTATTTGATATCACAAAACGGTACCAAAACATATAATAATGTGTTGTACTTTGCCTGGTGGTCCCCTTTAAATATCTCCATAATTAGTGAGACATGTGGAACATCAAAAACTATTTCATTCTTCTGATATCATAGTGAAAGCTCCAAGTGATTTTGGTTGAACTTGACAAAGTTAATGGAGCACCCCTTGTAAAAATTTACCATGGTATAGTACCACGGTATACCATGGTAAAACCATGGCACGGTACAATACCATGGTGACACGGAATATTGGCCCAGGTTCTGTACCATGGTATACCGTGGTTATACCATGGTAATACCATGGTTAAACTATGGGTACCACGGTATCACAGTGGATACTATGGTATGGTATGGTATAACCATGGTACTACCGCTGTAATACCATGGGTGCCATGGTACTAACATGGTCAAAATATGGGTACCATGGTATTACCATGGATTCCATTGTATTACCATGGTACTACCATGAAAACCATGGTTTTACCATGGTACTTTTTTGTAAGGGACTTCATTGTAATGTACACCTATTGATTGTAATTTATTAGTTCAAAGATAAATATTTTCAAGCAGAATTGTATTCATACATAATACATGGATGACAAACTATTTACCATTATTCATTAAGAATCGTGAAATCCTGAAGTAAAACAATTTAGTGACGAAGAGCAGAATATCTAGTATGCTCCCCTGGGAGTTGAGATGGGGCACAAGATAAATGTGCGGGTTTGAACTGTACCTAATGAGCAAGGGTAATAAATAATGCGCCTCTGAATAGGGCACCTAGATACATGGCGCTCTATAAATGCTATTATTATCCTGTATCATCATCAAACTAAACTGGGCTCCAAAAGAAACTTGTCACTTCTTCAAAGCGACACACATTAAAATCCAAAGCATAAAAATGAATCATAATTAGGCATAGATTAGCTATAATACTCCTCAGCAAGCACATCTAAAAAAAATTATGTTTGATTTAGTCAACAAATAATAAAATAAGGTGAAATCGCAAGAGGTCATTTTTCAAAAATCACAGAAACTGCTGGACTTTTGGGCATGGAGCTCGGTACGGACAATAGCCAGTCTGGTGGTTCATAACCCCCCTTTGATGTTGAATTAATAGCGATTCCATCGCATTTTTCTCTTTTTTGGCAAAAGCAACCTTTCAATTTTTCAGATATGCTTCATAAGGAAAATTATAACTTATTTGTGTCTAAATATGATTCAATTTGATGCTATGGATTTTAGTGAGCCTCGCTCTGAAGAAGTGATAAGTTTCTTTTGGAGCCCAGTTTAGATATGCATATGGGACCATGATAAATGAAAATGAGACCAATTAACAAAAATTTCAAGAAATTACAACATTTCTCCAAGCAAATGGAGTATACAACACTTTATTTATTTGGGTTCAAGCTAGGTACACCAAATAGGGGGACAAGGGAATATGAGAACAAATAATAATGAATATTCTAAACGAAAAATAATGTAGTACAGCCAAAATTCAGAATTTACCATCAGTTTCGGGCAGCTCCCTGTAGCCGACCCCAGTACTGTCCACAGGAACAACGATGCCCGCTTTGTGGAACGTCCTTGTGACGACTGCCTTCTCTCGAGCTTTCATGCCTTTGGTACGTGCCTCCAGAGGGTGATTGCATTTCTTGGCCCATTCTGCTACGGACTTTTCTCTCTTCTTCAAGGAGGCTATCCTGGACTTGTCCTTGGTCTGCACCAGGAGTTTGTCTATATATAACCTGAAAAAAAGAAGAAAGTAAACAAAAAATTGGTATTATGTTTTAGAGGATACTGCTTATTTATTTATAATATATGCATTTACGGGATGGCCCAAATAAAATGAAATGGAATACTTCCAAAAGTAGTCGGACCGAATGACTGATCTCTTCGGGTGGGGTCACAAAATGCAACCTAGAACAAAAACTGCTGTATCAAAATTGCTGATCTTCAAATCATTTTCTCAGTAAAGATTCCCCATCTAATGAATACAGTCTCCTTGTCTCTATTTTATGGGAACTATGCCATTTGGTTCTATTTGGGCCACCCCGTATAGCAAATACTAATCACTCAAGACTCTCTGTGCACTTCACAAACAATTAAAGCAGGGATTGAAAATAAATGTTTATAAAGAATAGACCTGACCTGAATACTGTACATACATGAAGTCTGTCAAGTAAAAGGCTACAAATATTCATAATCTTGATTTGAACTATCATTATTTTTATTATTATTATTATTTAGAATATGCATTTAATATAAAATAAGATACAACACTTATTGTATCATATTAGGCGCTATATAAATCAAACCTGTTATTATTATTATGTATCTTGCAGCAGGCAATGAGCAATTCAAGATAGTAGGCGTGTAATATATTCAGACTCACTTGACAGCAGCAAATATACTCTCTCCCTGCGGGGTAATGGTACAGCCCTCCTTGGCAGTATTCGCTGCAACAAAGACTGGGTCTTTCTGGGGTTCATCCCTGAAAGAGAAAAACAAAATACAGATTGTCAGGTATTGTAACTATAATATTCAATTTTTGGAATAGCAACTAATAAAATAACCATTTCATTTTGAAGCACTCAAAACATTTATAATAGATTTATAGCTCTATTATATATACACAGAATCATCGCTGCATAAAAATTACGATTGAATGAATAGATCAATGTTCTGTAATCAGGGATTGGTTATGATGCATTTGGAGAAACAAGTTCTGATATTGATATAGAAATACATCCACATAATATAAGACAACAGTGCCTGGCAAATATTACTTAGATTTTTTGGCCCGATGCATCTTCCATGGTGCTCATTGGTTGAATATTTGGTTGAATTATACTTGGATGCTCCTTTGGGAGTTGAGATTGCACGCTATAATGTGTTGGCTTGAAAGGAAACCAGAACGGGTTAATACACGGAGCATTGCAAGCCAAGAAAGGGTTTGCTGCAAAAGCAATGCTGCAAAACTTGGTTTCATGTTCTAATTAGTAAGAAAGCAAGGCACAAGAAGACTTCTAATTGTCCAAAAATTACCAAATTTCTTTTTTTTTATAACATTATAATCTACTCATGTGTTTTCACATTTACTTTAGTGAGACCAAATGCCTGAATGGGGCTTTAACTTGCCTGTAATATCCCAAGTGAAACTGTGAGTCTTCATCCCCTATAATGACCGTCTGGAACTCAGGGGGGTCGTAGAAGTACCGGTGATGAAGAACGTAGCGTGGCTCTTCTTGACCATCCACCTGCTTTAGTCTCCCCGCCATGACGTCATAGGGTCCACCAAGTCTTAGCCCGGTGTCCGCTTCAAGAGCAGCTATTGAAAAGAAGTAAATAGATTTATGCACCTGTGTCAAACCCGTCTTTAACTCCTCCTTGAGTGCCAAGCTCGCATTTTTGCGAGTTACAATTACACACAAATGCAATAGAGCATTACAATCCTGGCACTCACAAGTGTTAACCCATTGAGGACGAATTGATTTAGGTATAACACGCATTCTCCATAGACTCAAGCCCGAATATATTCGGGACCAGTCCTCAATGGGTTAATAGCAGCCAGTAGCCAGCAAAGGTGATCCCCTGCAGAGAAAGAACAATGGTATGGAACCTGTCTATATAAAACACCTACAATGGGCACTTTTTTTGTTTCCCTTTGATGGTCACTATGCTGCAGCACAGGTATGACTGTAAAATTATTAAATACCAGTTAATCTTAACCCCTTCAGAATTGGTCCCGAAAATACTCGGGCTGGGGTCTATGGAGAATGCGTGTTATAGGAAAATCAATCCGTCCTGAATAGGATTCCCTTCTAAACAAACACCCACCAAGTTATGGGATACAATTAATTATCATCAGACCTTACTTTAGACATATTGATTTATTTAGCACACATGATTATCACACATTTTACTGGAAGCTGGGAAAATTATCAGATATCAATTTCAGAGTTAGTGGGTGGAATTCACAAATGAGGTTTGTAGGAAGTTTGTACAAACCATGGTCTTACCATGGTCTACATCTATGGAATGCTGCTCGTATACAAGTAAATTGTAAATCAACATTGTTAACAAGTAAGGAGTTTACATTCTTTCTCCATCAGTTTACAAATGGCATTCCATAGATGTAGACCATGGTAAAACCATGGTTTGTACAAACCTCAGGACTACAAACCTCCTTTGTGAATTCCACCCATAGAGACAAACTGATTGGTAAAAAATCTTTTAACCCATTCCCAGGTTCGAGATTTGAAATACCCATACAATTTGTACACAGCCCACCCGGTTCCCATAGTCAAGGGATTAAAGGTGCACCTGTAAAGTGTCCGATATTGCCCAAAATGACATTTGAGACTTCAATCCTATACCAAAATCATTGTAAGATATGTCCGAATGATGTGTGAAAGTTTCATTGAAAAAGAACACTGCTTTCCTGGTTAAAAAAGCGAAAATTTGTGTCAGCTTTTGCAACAAATTACTGTATGACGTTTATGAGGTATATGACCGTTCATTAACGCTCTTGAGCTGAAGGATTATCAATGATAATTATCTTCATACTAAAGGGACATTTGAACAAATCTAACCCTATTATATTCTTCTCTTACCATAAGCTAAACAACACGGTAGAAGAGAAACGAGGAAGCTCCAAGTAATTTTCGTGGAGTTCATTTACAGGTATCCCTTTAAGAGAAAATTTGGTCCATTTTTCAAATTCACAGGTGAGTTATAACTTATACTTTTGGTTGTCTGGGATAATATAAATTATGTTTGAGTTTTCCACAACTATTCTTGAGTGTATTTATTTAAAATTATATTCCACATACTAATAATCTTGCTCTTCGATTGGTCAAAAGGTAATCACGTGATGAAACATAGTTTCGCCCATCATTGATGGGCGAAGAAAACTTCGTTACACTGTGTAGATATCTTGGGTGAAAGTGCGTTGCACTCACTAGATAATTGGTAACGTACTATCTACACCCCGCGGTCGCATTGAATTGCTGTGGAGAGTGTGTATTCAAATTCTGTACTATTCAGCAGACCATAGAAGTATGACTCCAACACTGACGTTGTAGGTACCGGGTACGGTAGGTCTGCTGCATTTAATACGGGATTTGAATAGCCACAAACTGCACGGTCAATTCAATGCAACCGGTACCAAGGATGTGTGGTGCGAATTACAAATGTAATGCGTACCATGCACTGTATGTATCGTACACCGCTTGCCATGACTCTATTTGATGTTTAGACTTTAGAACGTTGACTTTTGAACTGTTTTAGTGTTTCATCATCATTCATTACAATTTTCTTGGAGTCTGACTTGGAGTTGGAGTGCTAGCCTATAGCCTTAGGCTATGGAATTTTCATGGAGTTAATTGAAATAGCATTGTTGGTAAGTAGATCAAAGTCTAGTGCCGGTAACTGTTAGTGTTAGAACTAGGCCTAAACATTAAAAGCAAATTTCTTGTAGACCTAGCTACCAGTGAAATGTTTCCAATGTAGAATATAAAGCAAATAATCACCTTTTGGTTTCAGGCGATGGCAAACCATCACTTCCTCGGCGATCTGAATGTATACGCTATCTTTCCTCAGCTTCGCTTCGGAAAGAGCTCTACATCCAGATCGCCTTGGAAGTGATAGTTTGTCCCATCACCTTCACCAACGGTAATTATTTGCTTCCACACTTCTAAATGTATGTATATGGGTCAGAATTTTGAAAAGTGCACTTTTCGACCCCAACAGGGTAAAATTCAATTTATTTTTTTAATTTAAAGACATCTATCTAATGTGAAAGCATGGAATCCTAGCTTCCAGGCGTACCCCATTATACTGGGAAACTCCATGTGGTTCCGTTTTTATTCACTGTTGAAGTAACCCATCTCCAAAAGGCGAACGTCCGTGAGGGATTATGTAGATATAGATTTAGAACCCATATATCTAATTTATTTTCTGTCATATACAGCTTATATTTTGACAATTTACTTCTAAGACTTGCTTCTCTCTGTATGCCAAACGAGGATTGTGTTTTATTTGCCAAATAGAAAATACAAACGTCCAAACTTTTACTGAATTGTTATGTTTGTTTAAAATTAATGTGTTATTCAGAACCTTTGCTTTACTTTAGCCGCATTTTTTAGGAACGCATTTATATACGCTCGTATTCCCGTACCACACACTTCAATGCGCATGTTAATAGGATAAATTGCTGTCTAGATCATAATATTGCATAATTACATGACCAAAGAGAGTATAGTTTTCATCACGGACGTTCCCATATCGCTCACGGACGTTCGTTAGAAACAAGAATATTGGCAGAATGATCTGATCTCATCCAAAAGAGTTTCTATTCTTCGCAAATGGCTTTAAAACAGGGTCATTATACAAACAAACTTGAAAATTGCAATAAATCTGTTTAAATAGTTTGGTTTTTACATGGACCTGGTCGTTATAATGAGTCCTATTATTGGTTGGAATTGACTTAATGCTTATAGAACAATATGATGATAATACTTTATCTATTCCTATTATATTTAAGCCAGAGACTATGCATACATCCTAGTCAGATATAAAAGTAGCATTTTCCAAGTCGCCTGGTCCCTCTTTCTTACTATTATTGTTTTTAATTGCAATTTCACGGACGTTCGCATACATTTCACGGACGTTCTCTGCCTGAACAGTCTTACAGAAATTGATGACAACATTTATTTGAACCTCCTCTAGGCTCCAGACCAATATAAAACATATAAATTTATCAGTTGATATGATTTTAGCTATCTGAATTGATTATAATGAAATGTCTGCTACTTAACTATCACTCTTAGTGGACCTGTGGAAATCGTAACCCCTAATTTTACACCGGCTTTCCTCGGTTGGGCACTCTATAACAGAAATGCCACCATACTTCTGTAAATAAATGATTTTACAACATTTCCGCAATCATACATAACATGTTTAATCAAAATAAAGGCCATTTTCCTGTCACCAGAATACAGTTTTTCACATGAGTCTTAATATCACGGACGTTCGTATTAATTTCACGGACGTTCTCGAATTGCCTATAGTGGTACCCAAGTGTCCAATCTCGAGTCAATTCCTTACAGAAATAAATGTAAGTGCCAACATAATTTGTTAATATATGCATATCACATGTTTTTATATGTGCAAAACCTTGCCATATATATTTGAGATGTATTTTGACTTTGGGAGACCCATATATAAAAGTTATTTTGGATTGTGTATGTTGTATTTCGATTCAATTCGTATATGGTTTATTAATTGAAAAAATACATATATTTATCTTTTCCAGCCATAAATTTTCACAAAACATGAAACAAACTGAGGGTACCAAAAGCCATGAGCAAAGTAAATAATATACACGTAAAACTTATTTCTTAAATAAATACATAAAGAATGCCTTTTTAGATCATACATGTATATTATGTTTTGTATAAAGAAATATTAGACATAGAAACCATTACGCTAAATATTATACGCTAAACATATTATACATGTTTGTTATTGCATTTTATTTAGAAAGAATATCTTAATAAAATGTAATAACAATCGCATATATAATAAATTCAATCATTTTAAGGGCTAACTAAAGTAACTAAACGTGTTTAACATTTAAATCTAATTTGCAGAGATTATAAATTGTTTTATAACATATTTCAAAGTTAAATCTTGCAAATAATCATGTTGATAGTTTCCGATGTTTCCTGACCCACATCTTGTTTCCTAATTGTTAACCTCCAACCGATTTCAATGTTTCAATTATAATTAAGAACAAGGCTAACCTTGAATGGTTTATTATAAATATTGCGCGAGCTAAAATTTAGTTGTACAATATTATAATGATTCTAGCAAAAACAATATTTTTGATATATCAAGAAATAACAAAACTAGTGCTGTAACTGACCTTGATGATCGGATCGTTTGATCGGATCGGCAAAATGTTATCGATCTTCGAAATCGGATCGATGATCGGGATCGGATGATCGGCTAAAAAAATAAAAAAAAAAAAAAAAAAAAAAAAAAAAAAAAAAAAAAAAAAAATCGTTTTTTGTTTCTTTGGAAAATGATCCCCAAAAAACCAATTTTGGGAATATAAATGAATACCAAAGCAACATATATCCATATTAATAAGCCCAAGGTAATCTTGTACGGGTATGCTTTCATTTCAAACTTGTTACCTCTTCTTTTACAAAATTTCTCACGCCGATTCTGAGCTTAGTCCCATGTGATTAATTTGGCGTAACCTTTCAGAAACACATGGGACTAAGCTCAAAATCGGCGCGAATAATTTTGTAAAAGGAGAGGTAATCAGTTTTAAATAAAAGCATACCCATACAAGATTACCTTGGGCTTATTCATATGGATATATGTTGCTTTGGTATTCATTTATATTCCCAAAATATGTTTTTTGGGATCATTTTCCAAAGAAAAAAAACAGATGATTTTTTTTTTTTTTTTTTTTTTTTTTTTTTTGGCCAATCCGATCTTCCGATTTTTTCTGCATGATCGGAAATCGGCAAAAACGGTCCGATCATGTATGATCGGATCGTGATCGGCATGCCGATCCGATGATCGGTTACAGCACTAAACAAAACAGACAATATTATAAGTATTATTACGATGAAGTCATCAAAATAATGCATAAATATTACACCAATCTTGCGCCATACAGCCATTTAGTTGGACTTAAATCCGACAGGCAGAAGAGAAAACAGTCTCAAAGCCTGCAGCAGAGGAGGGGCCAACAGTCTCAAGTTTTGCAGAGGGTGGGGCAACAGATTCCACACAGACCTTCGGTTGCAATGTTGTTACTTGTTACTGCGCCATATACCCCCTTTTTATGTTTTGAACAGCTTTCTTTCGCTTGTAGGCCTGCGACTGTGCATAATCATAATCTTGGGGTTTGACTTCCTATAACACAATGTCCACGCTGCACAGGTGGAAGTAAATATAATATCTAGTGGTATTACAAAACAGCTAAGCAAGTTGATCAAATGTAAAACGAACCTCCGTGATGGTGACTAAAAATCAACATATTCATGTGTGGTTGGCAATGACCTGGGTCGAAAGGCACACACAAGGGGCACCTGCTGTCAAAAAATTGTACCAGTACTTGAACTTTTACTAAGATTTTTGGGGCAATAAATGACGAACGAACGTCCGTGAGCACAACATTTCATAAGTTTGTTACAGTTAAATGACTTGCAGGAAATAAATCTATCTGGGATATGAGAGACATAACAATGTACTAACAACATCAAACGGTATCAACTTGCTGTGAGCGTTTAACATGGTAACATTATTAGAACAATGTTCATGATCGAACGTCCGTGAGCGAACGTCCGAGCGAACGTCCGTATTATAAATAGTTGTCAAAAGGCTTCGAAAATGCTTGATATAGCTTCTTGGTTAGCTGCTTGCCCGATAAAATTGCTGTACCAGTGTCTACGTGCAGATAAGCAGCCTCAGATTCGTAATTGGGTCTACTCATGCCGGACGTTCGTTTTCATCACGGACGTTCACGAAGATCAATTTTTGGCCCAAACAAACATTGCATTTGATAGATAGATTCAAATAGCAAAATATTGTGGCCCTACTATGAGTCCATCAGACTGACCCCAGCAATTGATGACTAGGATGCAATTCGCTTATAGCAGTGGTGATAACAGACGACAGAACGTCCGTGACGAAATCCAGTATAATTTCATACAAAAAAATGTTACTCCGCGAGCAGGAGTAGTTAGCCAACAATTGTTGTAGAATGTGTTCAGTGGGTTCAACCCTTAGTTTTGGAAATAGTTTTTGTTTTGACAACTAAGTAGAATTTTGCTGTATGGATTTTAATGTATGTTCACGGACGTTCACTTATCATGGCCTTTCCTATTGAAATGTACCCTGAGATCATATCAATGCCGCTCTTCCGCCAATTCGTATGTGATACACGCTCCAGAAATGTAAGATAGAGAATATAGACATTAATGCTTTAAAGTTGATTAATATTTTTTTTAATCAGGTTTAAAAATTCATTATTTTGTGGAAAATGACAATTTATGCTATTTTTCCACCTTTGAGGTCCTGTGGCATGAAACCGAATGTTTGAAATGATATACAACTATATATTTCTGAAAGCCTTAATAATACTATTTAATATGAGACCAAAAGCAGGTATATCGGAGTTAATGGCGAGACACAGCAAATTATAGAAGCGCTCAAGGTCTGGAAATGGCCAAAAGTGCATATTTCAAAAATCTGACCCATATGCAAGTACCAATGTCCCATTTTTTCTCAGTGGATAAGCCTACTTCAGTACTTACCCAGGGCTCGACACTAGTGCTTGCCCACTTGCCCAGGGCAAGTAAAATGTCATAAAATGTCTAGATTGCTTTCCCGATCGGGCAACTTAATATTTGTGCGACTATGCGAGAACAATGTAATTTCATACATGTAAATCTCATCTAGAAGTAAGAGGGCAAGTAAATTGTTTATTGGGCAAATAAAATGTAAACATTTATGATTTTACTTGCCCAATGGGCCAGTACAGAAAAGAGTTAGGGGAGGCATCAGAATTATCACTGCCGTCCTACCCCAGGATTCCGCTTGGAACGGTTTTGCGCGCACTCGAAATTCGTTCCCGCTCAGCTGGTGCGCGCACTCAAAATTCATTCCCGCTCAGACTGGTGCGCGCTATAAAATTCATGTTTTGTTCTCATCGTTCCCTTGCGACCAGAACGCATTTCAGGAGGAGCGTGTCGTGCATATCGTTCATGCGCGGGCCACTGCGGGATCCTGCTGCCTCCCGCTATATAATTTTGATGCCAATAGTGTGAAGACTTGACTTACCACACGGATCACTAGGATTTTGAATCTTTGCAGTAGTCCCAGAAATCAAGAAATCCTGTGGCATTTGAACTTTGAACTTCAATCTCAGCTCTTCCTTGATATCAAGACTAGGTGTGTCACATCTGTATCTTCATTTGAGCTTTGTCCTGTATAATGGGAAAATATGATTAAAAATGTTGACAACATTGCTATGCATGGTCATTAGTATCAAAATATGATAAAATTATTTGTAAACACTATCAATTGATAACAAAAATGCATTATGATGTAAGCTTCTGTTGATATGTTTTCTTTTATCATAAGAAAGCAGAATATAAATGACCACAAGTTTACAAACATACAGACCCTGGGGTGTGTGTGTGGGGGGGGGGGGGGGGGGGGGGGGGGGGGGGGGGGGGGGGGGGGGGGTGGTACAAAAGCCTCAGCCGACTTCAAAACGGGGGTCTATGGAGCGGATGAGAGGGGGGAAATTGGGTTTTGGGACCGGGGCTGTGCCAGATTGCCAATAAACATGAGTACCCCCCCCCCCCCCCCCCCCCCCCACACACACCTATCCCCGGCTTAAAGACCACCTTTCTGTCTCCCTAAAGTGGTATTAATGCAGACAGGTTTGACTGTAACAAAGTGCTCCAACACATTGCTTGTTTTCTCAACAGCTAGGTATACTTTGGGTGAACCACTAACCTGTTCACTAACTTTACTACTGGATACTGAATTTGCAATAGAGTTAATACAGGGTCCACCAGATTCCCGTAGGCTACGGGTTAAAAGCCCATTACCTTTCTCCTCCTCTGCTTCCTCAGACTTGGTTTCATCCTCGACATCATCAGAGTTTGACTGCCCACTTTCAGCTCCATCACTCTTGATATCACTCGCTAGCTCCTCCTCTCCTGCATCTTCAGCCAGCTTTGGTCTCTTTCCACAACTTTCCTAATAGAAAGGTGGTAGACATACATGTAGTGAGTGCATGGTCTTAGTTTCAGCAAACCAGTGAAAAAGTACATGGGGGCTCAAAGCACCAGTGGCAGTAGCACCGGCCACCATCACCACCGCCACCATCATCATCACCATCCTCACCATCGGCCATTCTCATCACCATCCTCATCACCATCCTCATCATCATCATCATCATTATCATCACCATCCTCATCATCATCATCATTCTCATCATCATCACGATCGGCCATCCTCATGACCATGATCATCATCATCATCATTAGACTGAAAAATTGTTCATTATAAACTTATAATTACTCAGCTAGCTTGACGGTCGGATTGCGGATATTCGTAATGGGATAGACTATCTAAGTAAAAAATCTGATATCAGAGTAATCCCATGAAGAGACATCAGACAGGTATTATGTCTACATCATCATCATCACCATTTAATGGCAAAACTTAACTTAAATTTAACTTAAATTTTAAGTTTAACATGTTTAAAAGTCCTAACTTAAGACCTAACCTGTCTTAACTATTTATTTAAAAGTCAACGTAAGTCAAATCTTACTTCCTCGCTTTCATCTTCTTTTGTACGTTTAGCTGGGTGCCGAAATTGTTGGAGATGCTCCTTGCTCTTTCGATAGCAGTTTGCTCCGTACTTGCACTCGGTTTTTCTGCCATCTTCTGATGAAAAGGGGTTGAACTTCTCGCTGATCGGTACGATGCAGTGCTGCGTAGATGAATACATATACAGGATGCAGGAGCTCGCCAGTTAAAAGCAGCCGGCCAGATCGATCATCCGCGTCGCGCGCTAGCCGAGCGCTACGCCAGAGTTTCGGGGGAAGCTCCCTTCTAATTCCCGATGCTACACGTGCAGGAGATAAGCGGAATCCCATTCATTGTTTATCAACTCAGCTACCCTCCAAGCGCGCGTTAATAATAGTCGTTGTTTTAAGACCCAAGTTTTTATGATAATACACTTTGGAAATTAACAGGCTTAACCACAACTTTAAATTCAATGTAAGTTTTATTTTGCATAAAACGTAGGTTATGTTTATATTTTGAATATGTAGACGAAATAGAAAATTAATAAATACAATATTTAAATTATATAATTTCCCCTAAATCTATAAATGTGACATAGAAATAAGACTAGTATAATATAATATTGTCATGAATATTGTCACCTGATAAAAAGGGTCGCTACACCCCACCCCCACAAAATAAATAAGTAAACAACAAAAAAGTGGTGGTGGTGGTGGTGGTGGTGGTGGTGGTGGTGGTGGGGTAGTAGTGGTGATGGTGGGGGTGATGGTGATGGTGGTGGTAATGGAGGTGGGGGTGGGGGTGATGGAGGTGGGGGTGAGGTGGGGTGGGGTGATGGAGGTGGGGTGGGGGTGGGGTGAGGTGGGGTGGGGTGGGTTGGGGTGATGGTGGTGGTGGGGTGATGGCGGTGGTGGTGGTGGTGGGGGTGATGGCGGTGGTGGTGGTGGTGGGAGTGATGGCGGTGGTGGTGGTGGTGGTGGTGATGCGTTGGTGGGGGTGGTGGTGGGGTGATGGAGGTGGGGGTGAGGTGAGGTGAGGTGGGGGTGGGGTGATGGAGGTGGTGGTGGGGTGATGGGGTGGGGTGAGGTGGGGTGGGGTGGGGTGATGGTGGTGGTGGGGGGTGGGGTGATGGTGGTGGTGGGGGTGGGGGTGGGGTGATGGCCCGGGGGGGGGGGGGGGTCTGTCGATCCTCATTGAAAGGGGGGTATCATGCGTGACCAAGAAACGAGTAATTAGGGTGGTTTTTTTTTACGATCAGGTGTGGGGTGGGGTGGGTGATGGTGGTGGTGCTACATATGGCGATGGTAACATGATGGTGATGGTGGTGGTGGCCGGTGGTGGGGTGATGGTGGTGGTGGGGTGATGGCGGTGGTGGTGGTGGTGGTGGGGGTGGTGGCGGTGGTGGTGGGGGTGATGGCGGTGGTGGGGGTGATGGCGGTGGTGGTGGTGGTGGGGGTGCGGTGACGGCGATGGTGGTAGTGGTGGGCCCGGGAAAGATGGTGGCGCAGGGGCCGGTCGTGGACTTCGGCGACTAGACTCGCACCGCATGCACTCAAAACGGGGTTTCGTACGCGATAGGTCATAGCCATCCAAGTGTCACGGCGCGAAATTTTTGTGTTTGGAATTGGTCGCAGAATTGAATTATCGAGGCAGCTCAGCTCCCGATTATATTACAGTGTGCGAGAAGGCAAAGTCGAAGGTAAATTACAAGAATATGTTGTATTCTTTCTGGTACTACTTCTTGAATTAAGATCTTGTGACAGAATTAAAGCCCGGAATTAACTAATGGTTTGCCGTTGTGTGTAGCAGGCAATGCATAGACATTGCATCGGTTGGTGTCTGAAAATTGACTGCCAACGCATGCATTGTCTATGTACCCCTGTGTTACATGGAAATTGTGAGTATTGCTTGCAAATGGTCTTACATTTTCAAATACTACACATGGTGAGTGACCTACACTAAGTAAAAGTTCTAGTAAAACGCCCACATCGGCACCATAAGATATCCTACAGTTTTAGACTTAAAAATCGCACTAATTTCTTAAAACTGTACTGACACATTGAGAAAATTGCAGATTCCGATGAGATGATCAGATTTGCGCGTTTGCGGTTATAATATATTTTGAGATAATATTGTCTTCGAACGCGCGCGTTGTCTTTTGAGATTTGGCTTCATGAGTTTGCAGTGTTTTTCTAAACCAGCACCCCTCAACTCCCATTGACAATGCAGGCAACTTAAATTTCTTGTGCGTGCGCGATGTTTGCATCTTTTCACAAATTTACTCGTAGCGGACGATCGCGATCTACGCATTATTTCTCCTCGAAATTTCGACCATTGTAGTTTCTGCGTGGACGTTGCACAATCAAGGTTCCTACATGATAACAAAAAAGTCAAAAAATATTATGAAGAGTATTATTATTTTGTATTGATTTTTTTAGTAGTCCTATTTTTTATTGAACTCACAGAATGTATAATGGCAAACTTGAGGAGAAGAGCGGCGTTGTGACATGCCAAACAACGTGGGGATCATGGTACCAAACCATGGACGAAGTGGTGGTCGAAGTCCTCGTACCTGAAGGAACAAAGTCCAAGGAGATCAAGGCGAACTTTGGGGTCAAGAGTCTGACCTGCGCAGTCAGAGGGATAGAAATAAAGGTAATTTATTAGAGCTGGAACATTTCTGAATAACTTTATTTCCCTGTACTGTGGCCCTGTGGGATGAGTATAATCAGTAAAATCAAGATAAAAATAATGCAAGTGGCCAAAAACCTGGAAAAGAAGACTGGTTTTATTTGGTTGCCCATTCAATCAGTTCATATTTGGATTATGAAATTTTACTGGCCAAAAATGTCTAGCCGCTCTTATCTAGCATACATGTAACTTTGAAAGTATTTAGCTAGATGTGATATTTTCATGTGATAAGAGAAATGTATTTTGGTTTATTGATGCATTTATTTGATGTCATCCTTCACTTGCTTGCCTGACCGTACTGCATGATGTTATTGACTGTGGAGGTGTTGAGGGCACGATTAGATGGCGCTTGACTGCAAAGTATACGGGAGGCGAGTTGAAACCTATCAGTGCCCCAGTACAGCACCTGTGTCCTTCAGCAGGCACTTAATCTACATCGCTGCTCCCCACCCAGATGCAATAATAAGTACTTGGCATGAATGAGGGTGTGAAAAGTGTGAGTGCACTGTAAAGTAGCACCTGCTGGAATGCTCCCCAGGGATTGGAGAGAGTGCGCAATAAGTGCTAGATTAACTGTGGGTGTGTATCCAATGGCCAAGCTAACATTTATATTGGGTGCAGCCATGCAGGTCGATCCCTCTGGGAGTACAGTGCAAAAAGCACTGAAGAGGCTTACCTGGAAACAACAACAAATTGACAGAATACATAATTATTTGATCTTTATTTCTTTTCATTCTTTACACTCTACAGGGAGAGCTGTATGATAAGTGATTCCTGATGAATGCCTGTGGAGTCTAGGTAAGTTTGTGTCGACATCAAAAACTAAATGTACATTTGTTTGAAGCTATTATAACAAACTAATTGGGCAAATAAGAAATCAATGCGAATTCATACAATGTGTTGACCTACTAGTATTGAAAAACATGGTGCGTTTACTTAAAATTAAGGAGACTTACTGTAAGTTCTTGCATAAAAGTACATTTGTTCAAAGATCTGTAAAAAAAAAAAATAAATAAATAAACTTGTGTTTGCAAAAATGTATTCTATAACTGTCAGAGGCACAGAGGAGTGTCAACCAACTCCTTCTAGCAGCAAACAGCAAGGCTGGGAGCCAATCATATGATGAGTAGATGATAGACACAAGAATTTAACTAAATAATAAATAAATAAAAAATAAATAATGTTCCACCTTGTGGATTACTGGAATGCAAATTATAACTCTCAACATTGCAATTTAGAAAATTTAATCCAGCCTGTCTTGAAGAGTAGCCTCCTTTAAATTTTTTTCTCTTTTTCTGTCGTCGTATAGAAGACAGAAAGTTGGTGCGCATCATTCTTGCCAAGTGCAACCGAGGGGGTGAGAACTGCTGGCGGTCACTCCTCAAGGACCAGTACAAGGCTGACCCCTTGACCTTTGACCAGATGGAGAAGAAGATGACCCTTCAAAAGTTCCAGTATGAGGTAGGTCTGGATTAGTTATTGAAAACTAACCCCAGTTTCGTAAAAACTTCCAGACTTTGTAAGTGTCCAATTATTGTAACTATCGTGGCAACAGCTAAAATGCTCCATGCTGATTGGCTGTTGATACAGTATTCACAATAATTGGACATTTACAACAATTGCAAAAGTTTTAGGAAACAGGGTCCTAAACTCATGGATAACCACCACCCACCATTTTGTACAATTCCCCCCCCCCCCCCCCCCCCCCCCCGAGGATAACGTTCTAACTACTAGGCCTAGGATAATCATAAAGCTCAGAAAACCACAACCCATCAATTTGGAAAACTATCCCCCTAGGGTAACAGCCACATATGATTACTATAACTGTAAACTGTAAACTGTGAATCCCCCCCCCCCCCCCAATCAAGTTCTAACTATTAATAGCCCCTGAATTAATAACGAGCCAATTCCCCCCAAGGATAGTTATAACTACTAGGTAATGGATATTCATAAACTCCAGGGGGTGTTTCACAAAGATCCTATGTTGGACCTAACAATTATGGAAAGCCATTTGTAGCCTTGGAATTCAAAAGCAGACAAATTTGTATTTTACACTTCCAGCAAAAAATATATATCAGTTATTTCAAGGCTCTTTGATTATTTGTTGATAATAACAAATATAACTGATTTCATCTAACTTAATGACTTTTCAAAAGAACCGTTTCAACAATTTTACAAAGAAACTAACAGTTTTCCATACTTTTTAAGTCCAACTTTAAAGTGTTAAGTTCGACTTGGGATCTTTGAGAAACACCCACTACTAATAAGTATCCAGCAATCTGGTGAATTACCCCCCCCCCCCCCCCCCCCCCACCCTCCGATCAAGTTAGATTTAATTGATAACAAGCAAGGATGATTATAACTACTAGGCACTAGATCATAAACAGATCATAAACCCCAGGGGGCAGGGGCCCGATTACGGACCAGCGACATTTACCATGGTAATTGGCATCATTGGCTCTAACTCATCGATGTCAATATGCTAGAATACTAAACAAATCAACAGAACGTAGCAGAGCACATATTCCACCCTTACTCATTCAACCGTAATTGATTACACAAGCATATCTAGAGATCAGTGAACTAGGGCTGGTCCTGGGTCATGATCGTGCTCTCGGCCACGGATATCCACCACCCAGCAAGTTGGACAACCCATTTACCCTAGGGTTGAAGCCACAGGATAAATGTAACTATACAGTGAAACCTCGTTATAACGAGCATGTTGGGTCCATTGAATTTACCTCATTATATGTATATCAGACATATTGTTGTATCAGGGCTTTAAAGAAAAATGCATGGAACCTGAACCTGTGAAATTACCTCGCTACTTATCAGGTAGCTTGTTATAGCAGAGCTTGGTATAAAGAGGCTTTACTGTATTTACTATACATCCCAATAGTCCCCCATATATCTAGTTTTAACTAGTAGCTCCTGAATTGACAACTACCACTAGTATTCTAGATGCTGGATAATCAAAACACCAGATATGAGATAACCACCACCCATCAAGTTGGACAACTATCCCCTAGGGCTCATGTTTTTTGTTGTTGGTTTTTTACTAGTCACAGGTCATAACTAAAAGCTACCAATAAGTAGCATCCAGCACTCTAATGAACTACCCCAAGGATGGAAATTTAGACCCTGGATAGTTATAAACCCAAATAACTACCACCAAGCACTTTAGCCAACAACCCGATCGGACAAGTAGTAGGAAATTGCTCTGGGTCAGTCTTATCCATGGATGTGATTTTTATGCCATTTATTTTATTTTCTATGAGAAAATAATGTAACATTTGAAGTATAATGCAAACAAAAAAGTGAAAGACAAATTAATATGTCACTTTTATTAGATTCAGAAGTTTGTTTGAATGTATTAAACAACTTTAGATGTTTTTTTGTACAGTGTTTCTAATTACGATCTGAGTCTATGTTTGAGTGTTTAATACAGCGAAGACCTCCGCCATTTTGTATACTCCCCTCCCTCCACAGCACCCAGGCTTCGATTTCAGTAATGCTGATATATCTGGCAATTATGCAGGCGGGGGTCCAAAGTTTGATACAAGTTAGAAAGAGGTGGGGGCAATGTCTACTCAAAAGGTTAGCCCTTAATTGTCTAGTATTTTTTAGCATCTTTCATGATCGTTGCATGGTTGCATCCATTTCATCCTTGAACGTCGGCACTTCACAAATTGTATTTTATTTTATATATTTGCCCTCTGTCCTTAATAATGACTTTGTATTATTTTCCTTATTAAGTAAATGGAATGATAGTTGTTTTTGCATATATCTTAGTAAAAAATGAGTTTCATCTCTCTCATCTCTTAAAGTGATCCATTGATTTTATAATACTCTCCAAAGGTGATATTTAAGACTTCAATCATATACCAAAGAATATACTTCTAAGATTCTTGTGAATGCTGTATGATATTTACAAAGGAAGAAACAATGTTTACCTAGTGAAAAGGTGAAAATTTACTTCAGATTTTATCCCCAGTGTTCGTGTGAAGTATCCAAATTCGGATACTCTCGACTACAAGTGAAAGCGTTCCGAAGTGCTTTTCAATTCAATCTTAGATATATCTCCATAATTAGGGAGACATTTGACAAATCAAAACCCATTTCATTCTAATATTACCATAAGCCAAACAACTATGTACAAGAGAAGTGTGAAAGCTCCGAGTGATTTTGGTTGAATTTTGATAAAGTTAATGGATCATTTTAAATAAGAATGCATTTTTTGTTATTATTTATGATCAATGTCAAGGTTTTCAAAATTGTGGAATGTATAAAATCTTCTATATCAAAGATTGATTAACTATATACAACATCTCAAAACTACATGCGTATCGCATGATCATTTAATACTGTGCACTCCATATTTATGTAACAAGCAATTTGCCTTCCGATTTGACCTATTCATTCTGCATTTTTCTCTTTTACTTCCCGACACACAGTATGTGGACCAGTTTCCCTGAGGACAATGAAGA
This sequence comes from Echinarachnius parma, assembly GCA_037951105.1. Classification (NCBI taxonomy): domain Eukaryota; kingdom Metazoa; phylum Echinodermata; class Echinoidea; order Clypeasteroida; family Echinarachniidae; genus Echinarachnius; species Echinarachnius parma. The sequence goes on from JBAMJV010000377.1 coordinate 23,572, forward strand.
GTGTAGTCGTACACATCCTGCACAGGTCAAGTTGCTCTCTTCCCAAAAGACTCGTTGAATAATTCCACTGCTGCAAAGCTGTTAGTGACTCGACCCGACGAGAGAGGAAGCTTGTAGAAAGGGAACAGAATCATCAGTACTACTGTATGTCATAGTCTTGTCACATGTCAGTCACATGTCTTGTCACATGTCTTGTCACATGTCAGTCAGCATTCTGGGGCTTGTTTCATGAAAGGTCGGGCGCTGAGGCTAGGGTGCAATTATCTCCGCGCTCAGACTTTAAAGCTTTTAAGTTTTCATTGACGCTCTGTGTGAAACGCGGAGATATTTGTACCCTAGCTCCTCGCCTGATAAAGTACATAGCTACATGTAGGACCCTTTCATGAAACGAGCCAGTGTATCATAGCGTAGGGCAATGGATCCTTGCTATGAGACTTGCTAATGCACGGCGCAGACAGAGCCGATTCGACCCGATCCGACTAGTTTTCAGACTGATTAACTCGGTAAGCATTGCCTCAGAACTTCTGTTTAGCCAGTCAAGTGCCAGTCGGAGGTCATTCAAGGCCGATTCAACATGTTGGATCGGCTCCGACTGAGCGAATCTGACTCTAGCCTGACTGAAAACCAGTCGGATCGGGTCGAGTCGGCTCAGTCTGCGCCGGGCTTAAGGGTCTAAGGACAGCACAGAACAGTCACGAAGGTGAAGAGTATCATTGGCTCCAACTGATCGTCCTCGATACACTGGAAATGATTAAATGTGAAACCTCTTATAACAAGCACCTTGGGTGAATTTGGTGGATTTACCTCGATATATCAGATATCGGGTTGTATCGGGGCTTAAAAACAATAAAATACATAGAACCTGGACCTGTGAGATTACCTCGTTATAACAGAGCTCATTATAAAGAGGTTCAACTGTAGTATTATTGGCTCCAACTCATCGACCTCGGTACATAACATTGGAAACAATTATATGAAAGATTTGTACATTGTAGTGCTTGGTGTCATCAAATCTGTCCTCAAGTCTGTTGGGTGTGGACAAGTCATTTTGAGAAACCAACATGCATACCAGAGCAATGTGTACATTGTATAGTGAACTCATTAGTTGCACATCACCAGTGGGGTAGCTGCAGAGGGCACACGGCCCCCTCCCACCCACTCATGCAATAATTTGGCAAAATAATTTTTTTAAACATGAGGGGGACATTTTAGAAAAAATAAAGAAATACATAAAGGTGTGCCCCCCCCCCCCCCCCTTCCCCCATCTCCCATCCCCCAATCGGTCCGACCACGCTACGCCACTGCAAATCAATCTGCATGAGCACAAGAATAGAAAGAGCTTTGACCATGAACAGTTCCTAGTTGCAAGAGGGTATTCTGTATGGTACACCCCTATTGATGTGCACACAGCTTCTCACATTTTTGTACATAAGGTGTTTGTTTTTTTAACCAAATTATGAAATCTACTTTTGGAAATATTGATTGTGTGAAATTTACTTTTGGAAATATTGATTGTGTGAAATTTACTTTTGGAAATATTGATTGTGTGAAATTTACTTTTGGAAATATTGATTGTGTGAAATTCAGAGTAAATTATGCAACAAGACCACACCCAACAACAAAATTACACTTTTCAGCTGTCTTCTTCTCCCATAAGGATTGAACCCATGCCATACTTTTTGAATTATTCACAATGAAAAGTGTCAAGAGTTTTATTTAACACCCAGTGTATAGGTACCACAGTTCTGTCAAATGTAAAGAGATTAATACTCTAGTGATAGGTTGCAGCCCCTAGGGTGGAATTCACAAAGGAGGTTTGTACAAACCATGGTTTTACCATGGTCTACATCTATGGAATGCTGCTCGTATACAAGTAAATTGTAAATCAACATTGTTAACAAGGAGTGTACATTCTTTCTCCATCAGTTTACAAATGGCATTCCATAGATTCAAACCATGGTTTGTACAAACCTCCTTTGTTAATTCCACCCATAGGGTTTGGTATAAAAGTCTGAACAGTGGTGACCACAAGACAATTATAGCAACACCAGAAAGAGATACAATCAATTGTAAGTTGCAACTAATTCAGTAGAATTAGCACATTTCAACCAATCTGATTTGCACATTTAGTCACATGATCTGACTTGCAATTAATTGCAACTTTACAATCGATTGCAACTCTTTCTGCAACGGGTCTTGGGTCTTGTGTGCCCAATTCTCCAGACACCTTCAATTAGAATTTTCTGACCAAAAGATGGTGTCATAACTGAGCTTTTTGCCTTTATGAGAATGTGGTCAAAGAAAAAATATCAGTACTATGTTATTAAAATGTATGACGTTTGGCCCTCAAATATAATCTTATGATGGCTATACATTAGCTGCGTAGGCTAGGCTTCTTATTGTTTAAAAGATGGCCTTTGCCACGTTAAGTTTTCACCCTCTTTTCACCAGGTTTTCTCAGAGAGGTGGAAGAAATTAAAGGGGACCACCGGGAATAATAAAACCAATGCTTAGTTGTTTTGGTACTATAATTGAATATCAATCATACTCTCATGGGGTCTGATATGTTTCTGTAATTTGAGAACAATGCAATTAATTACTACGACCTACGGAACCACAGCTATTTAGTGGTTCGCGCACGCGACTTTTGTTTGCACGACCGCTCAATCAATACGCGTACGTTATATGGTAGATGTGCGATTTATCGCATAGCCCGTGCGATAGTAAGTATCGTTTCGGGCATGCAGGCAATACGCCTGTGCGCGCTCGCACTTTGATGTACACACTACAACGGCAGTGTTGGAGTCATACTTCTATGGTACACACAATGCCCAGCACTATACTCTTAGCCACCGCACCATGCATACTGCATGTAGGTTACTCTGCATGCATGCAATAGTACAGTGCTTGTATAGCGCTACGTTATATACGCGATAGATGCTGTTTCTGAACGCCAAGTTGATATTCGCTGCACACAAGAGATTTTCTCTGCTTGATGCGATATATCGCAGTTGCTTCCGATGAGAGGATCGTTAAGTGATATCGTTATCGGAACTGCGCTGACAGAATGATTGACAGGTGATATTAAAAAAATGATTCCCTGGCAATGTAGAAATACTTTCAGTATCACAGACTTGTTTTGTATGTTCATTTGGGATATGTCTTTGATGTGAGAGAGCTAAATCTCTGTCTGGTGGTCCCTTTAACCATATTTCGTTTGAGAAAGAGAAGGGCAAAATTGCTAAAGTAACTTGTTGTACTTTGGAGATAATCCTGTTTAAAGTTTGAGAACCATGTAGAAAACATATGTAGCTCTCTTTAAATTTGTTTAATAATCCTAACCCTAACCCTACTATCAAAATGAGAAATAATCCATCTGAAAATTTGGCATCACATTCATGTCCGTTCTAAACAAAGGTGGTAACCAAAAATTGACTTCGCACTCTCATCCAATGATACGTTCTCCTAAGAATATTGTGTTGCAGGTTATGGTTGTGAATATGGTTATAACTATGGTTAACTACTTAGTTTAGCTTAGTTAACTAAGTATAAATTAATAAGCCAGATGACCAGTCGTACAAAAAAAATAAAAAAAAAATTTGTGATGCATAATTTAGCCCTATGTTACAAAAAATACTCTGATTGAAACTAAGCTAGTGGGGTTAATTTATGAATATGGGTCTGGAAATTGAGAAGCGCTATTCATCAGTACAGCAACGCTCGAAATTAGCACAGGCCCGATGGCCCGGGGCCACCAAAAATTGCTGTCGGGCCAGTAAAAAACTCATATTCCCAATGTTTGCTGGCCCGATCGGGCCACCAAATGTTGAAACAATTGTACACAATATTATGGTACTTATTGCAAATTTGATACCTCACAGAAAATACTTGATTTGTTGTTTAAATTAGAGGAAAGAGAGGTCAATAATGAACAGTTTCAGCACGATTGACAGCTCAGAAAAGCTAAAGACGCAAATTATTATAATTAGGTACCATATAAAAGACTTGTTTTAATTCTGCCCCCCCCCCCTCCCCCCCATATCCGATCCCCCGGCGTGTTCCACTTGGGGTAGGTAGAAGGATTTTAAATTAACTTTATAATCAGTTCAGTTTGAATATAAAACTTAAATAAATGAAAGGAAATATCAAGAATAATATTTGCTATACTTGCAGAAATAAATTTAGAGAATGTTGTCCGATTTGTATAAGTTTAGTTTGTATTGTTTTCCATAGTGATTACTGCCACCCCCACCTTGCAAATGGAGCATCCCATTTCATTGTGAATCACAACTTGACTCGATCGATCGGAGACGGCTTTTCAAAGCCCATCATTGTTTGTTTTAACAAGAATAAAACTCCACAATTTGAAAATATTTCATTTTTATGAGGTTTCCAAAGAGTGATCTACAAAAAAAGTAAGGTCAAAGAAATATGAGAGCATATTTTCAAATAATCAAATTCGATCATGCAGTGCAACATCGTAGCTGTAGCTAGTCGATTGACTTTGCATGTGTGACTGCGTGTGAGTGACTGAGTTGTGTCCGCTGTGAAGCCGAATAATTATTGTGACTTGCGTGTGATATTGTTTACGAAGAATCTGGAGTTTGTTTGATTAATAAAACACCACAATTTTAAAATATGGCAATTGACTAAGGTTTTCAGACAACATTGCACTGAATTTTGAGGTCAAATAACGGTGAATTTCTCCTCTTCTATCACCAGATCATTTTTGTTTTGTCCCCGGTTATGACTGTCTCTTTTGGAAGTGAAATTGTCAATCATACATGTATTCGATTGTTGTTATTTTTTTTAATGAAGATAATGAATAAAAAGACCTGATACACACACATCCATCATAATTCATGTTTATTCAATTCATCTTGCAAAAAACAAAGGGTAATGAAAAGAAACAGAAATGCTTAGCCTAGCCTTGTACCAAATTATATAATTGTAGTAATTTTACTTATGTTTTTCTTTATTTTTTTCGGGCCAGTAAATATTGGTTTCGGGCCACCAAAATTGGAAAAATACCAATTTTACTGGCCCGACCGGGCCACCAGCAAAAAAAGTTAAGTTCGAGCGTTGAGTACAGTGAAACCTCATTATAACGAGCACCTTGGGCCTATTGAAATTACCTCGTTAGATATCAGATTTGTCCCTATATCAGGGTTTAAAAATGATAAAATACATAAAAACCTGGACCTGTGAAATGACCTCGCTATATCGGGCAAGTCGTTATAACGGAGCTTGTTATAAAGAGGTTCCCCTGTACTATACTACTCTATAGTATAGAAACGTATTCTGCTAGTACTCTCCGGATGTCAAACGGATAGGAAACAGAAGGAGATATGCTATAGGGGGACTAGACCATTACTGTTAAATAATACATGTACAAGGGATATTTCTTTCAAAAATATGTGTACATTCACTCAACAAAATAGATACGCTTGATTTCATTTAGCATTATCTGTATTGTATTTTTGTGTCATAATTGTTAGACCTAGGTATGTTTTCTAACATAATGCAAAGTAAACAGAGAATCTTTGTCAATGATGATACATGATTCATTATACATGACTTTTTCATTTGTATTTTTTGCTTGTGTGCCAAATTATCTATGGGATATCACCCCTGGGAAATATTCTGAAGACATAATTGATGTTTAAATGCTGTACATATCATTCAACTATTTGTATTCTTATTTCTTATATCATTTTTGATGATTTTTTTAATTTTCTAAATCAGTATACAGTAACTGAAAGTACATTGCATATTGGTCATGGAGTAACTTGTCATTGCAAGTATTTGTGCATAATTATTATAATTTGGCTTCATAATCTGCATGTATAACGCATTATGCCATAATGTTAGCAAATTATTAAAGCAAGAAAGTACTGTGAAAAAATTTTTAAAGGCAAGATTCAATCTTCAGAAGTTCATGAAACATTGTCAAATTCCATGAAAATCAAATAACCCTGAAAGGAAAAACTTTCAAAATGTATATCGTATACCAAGCTCTGTCAACAAATATCATTCACCCCACCCCATTCAAAAGACCCAATAACAAGACAGTTGTGCAGCAGTTTTGCTGAACTTTTCTTTGTCAGGGCTAACCATTTAAATCTTTCTATGATGGTCCTTTCTGGCAATTAAATAATATAAATAGGACCTATCAAGTTATGCCTAGGGCCAGTGCTACTGTTGAGCCCATATTTTGAGCAAAATTTGTAGTCAAACCTGCTCTAGGTTTGACTGTATAGTTGGGTTCACTATGTATAGATTTTAACTTTCGTTGGATTTTTTTGGAGAATCAGAAAACTATACATTTTTGGAAACGTTATAGTATAAGCAATCAGAAAACCAATGACTTTTCTTTGTCAGCTAGGACTAACCATTTAAATCTTTCTATGATGGTCCTTTCTGGCAAGTAAATATTATAAATAGGACCTATCAAGTTATGCCTAGGGCCAGTGCTACTGTTGAGCCCATATTTTGAGCAAAATTTGTAGTCAAACCTGCTCTAGTAGTATGCACTCACTGTATTGAACTTGTTTGATTCTGAATAATGTGTTTTAAAATGTTTTGACAAATACATATAAAAAGTTATTTCAGGCATTGCAAATTGCCATTTATTGTATTTTACATGCACTGATTTTTGTCTTGAAAATAAGATAAATCCCATGAAAAAAGTGTTCCCCAGTAATAAGTATGTTGATTCAATATATACAACTTGTATATTAAATATTATGTATTTTTTATATTATGAACTGTTTTATGTGCTTGCAATGTGTATTAATCAAATATTTTTAATAAAAACTGAAATGTAAAATGCATGATAAGTTTTACCTTTCAAATTAATTTCCAAGGAGATAAAGAGAGAAAAAGTGAAATACGCACAGAGTTACACGCATACCATGCAGTCATGTCACAGACACACCTTGCAAGGGCCTTCAAACGGGGATATGGTCAGGCTATGGTCCCCGGTTAGATGGGATGCAAACAGGTTGATATGCCCCATTGCCCAGTACACTAATGGGCTAATAAGGGATATCTCGAACAAATCAAAATAACATAGGCCTACAGTACAGCCCTTGGGACGATCCCTGAAGCACTATACAGGGCTGTTCGGGAAACGGGGATATCCCCGATTGACGGTGTATCCCAGATTGAAGGCCCTTACAAGATCACATCCTCTGTCTTACAGGACTATACAGTCAAACCTGTGTTTAGTGACCACCTAAGGGAAACAAAAGTGGCCATTGTAGACAGATTCCATAACATTGTATCTCTTTTAATAGCAGCAAATCTAATGGGGAATGGGTCAATATATTTTACAAATGTACTACCATTCAAGCATCATTGAATTATAACTTTGTTACTAAAACTATGTTTGACCCAAACTGTACTGTCCCTTTAACTGATATTTTCACATTCTGACAAAGTTACTATAAAAAGTACCTTTGAGATAAGTGTCTGATGGATTCTGTCCTCTGTCCATTCCTACAGCCAAACAAACCCACGTAATTCACAAACAGATTGCAAACACATCCATACATTTTCTAAATTCTCAATGACATAAAAAAAACACTACTATGTACATGAAGACAGAAGCATACGGTCTACGTTCAGCTGTTTGTATTTCAAACAAGTAATACACGACACATAAATATTCGTGTGACTGTTTTGTTCATCAAATTACACAATAAAACCTCTTTAAACTAGAACATAACTTTGGTACAGTTAGGAATTTAAGCATGTTCACTGACACAACTAGTTTATAGTTTGACAAATGTGTCAAATGATGGTTTAGACAGCACAATTTTTAACCTAAATATTCTGAAATGTTAATGTGCTAAGTAGCGAATGCCAAGGTAGTTTTTGTTCTCTCTTTACATTAAAAAAAATCTTAAATTTTGATTTTCAGTGAAAAAATGACAAAGGTCAGTGTTAAAATCAAATTTTGCACAATTTTGATGCCAAGAGTAGACCACTTTAAATTATACATTGAAAAATGATTGACTTTTCTTCCAAATTGACAACAGTGATATCTACTACAAAAACATATTTCTCTCATGGCAGAATCACTAAATTTACCATTTTGAATAATACAAAAACCAATCGAATCAAGATGCCTCTTTGATTCTACAATCATTTTCTACACTCAAAACTCAAAACAAAAAAAACAACCAAATTTACACTTTTTCTTTGGCTGTGACTACCGTATTTGCCGGAGTATAAACCGCACATGTGTATTAACCGCACCCCCAACTTTGGGTTGTGATTGAAGGGGAAAAAACATTTTCTAGACGATAAAGTTGTGCTGGGAATCTTTGTAACATAATCAAACTATACACACATCCCATGCTTTCCCCTATAACCCTAACCCTAACCTCTGTAAACTTTTAGTATACAAAACAACACATAACAGAAAAGCCTATCAAACCTTTCACTCCACATCAAATTATATTATAGCCATATGTGGTATTTTCATGAAATATGTTTCTCTATCTCTCCGTTCCCCCCTTTTTGCAAGTTCTTCTGTATGTAAAAACGTGCGGTTAATACACCAGCAAATACGGTATACTTCGTTATCAAAGAGCTGATTTGCTGGTGAAATCTAGGAGTTGTTCTTTTATACTAAGTACATGCGTAACCTTTTGTCAATAACTCTTGTTTACGATTCTACATCTCCATTCTGAGTTTTTAATTTATTTTCTTTGGCACATTTCAAGTGATCCATTAACTTCAGAAGATTATTATTTTTCCAAGTGATAACTAAGACTTTTGTAGATACCAATATAATTTTAAGATTCTTAAAAAAAGAACAATGTTCATGTGACTACATTGTAGTTAAAAATAGTGAAAATTGGTGTCATATTTTATCACCTTCGCCCATTATTTTGACTATAGTTAAAAAGCCTTTCAGAATGCTTTTCATTCAATCATCGCCATAATAAGGGAGACATTTGAAAAATCAAAACCCATTACATTCTTCTGTTACCATAAGCCAAACAACAAGGTACAAGCGAAATTTGAAAACGCCAAGTAATTTTTTTTTTAATTGACAGGAACAACTTAAAGCTTGATAAAAAAAAACTTGCAACAGAGTTTCAGTCACTGCCTAACTTTAGTGGTTTACGTTCATTCGTTGAACATCCATTTTTTCTACGTCTCATTTAATTTCTTACTACGGTACCTAAAACGTCAATTGCCACAAAACCTCAGCATAGACAAATCCTATTCCCCTAACCTCATTCTAATCCCTAATTCTAATCATAAGCCTCGGAATTCTGATTTTGCTAGTATGGTCGGGGCATCGAACTATACGCAGCATCCAAGTACACACAATTAATTTTGCACATTCAATTTGCAGCCATATTGGCAAAGTTGCAATAGCAAGTGCACAGTGAGCGCAAACTTGAATGCCTCTCTGTTTTGCGCATGCTTAAAAATGCTTCTAAAATGATGAAGAAGAAAGCAACAGCTGTAAAAAGTCGCGTACTAATGAATGGGAAAATTTGGTGCGCAGACTTCGATGGCCATTTTTTTTTAACAATAAAAATGATAGTGCATAGAAAACTTGACAAAATGAATGATGAAAACATGTTCATTATACTTCAGAGTATTCTGAATCAACTGGTATGCGAATCATTATGAAAATATATATATTTCTTTTCAAAATGGTGCGATTAAAGTTATGTGCGCAAACTGCGTTGCCCCATCATACATGGGAAATGGGGGTAGACCAAATGGGTGTAAATCAAGCAGCAAGTTACCTTCGCATCTTCAGATAAGCATTTAGGAGTGGCTACTTTGCCACATACACATACAAATCTGCTTCATTTGAACCCGTTTAGGATTAACTGCTTTTGCTATAACATGTACAGTGAAACCCCATTATAACGAGCACCTTGAGCCCAGTGAATTTGCCTCATAATATCAAATTTCTTGTTGTATCAGGGCTTAAAACATAATAAAATACATAAAACCTGGACCTGTGAAATTAACTTCGCTATATCCGGTACCTCGTTATAAAGAGGTTCCACCTGTATTCTCCATAGACCCTAGCCCGAATATTTCCGGGACCAGACCTGAATGGGTTTAGTCACAGAAGGACTAGCCACCATCTGTAGATGTCCATACTTCTAACGGAAGTGCAGCAAAGGTCCATCAAAATGGATGAAAGTGACACCAAGACTGAGGCTATAGCAACAAGAACGATGACTGAAAATGATTTAATGACATTTTTAGCCTAATATCCTAAATCAAATTTCTTTAAAGAAAAAGTGGTTGTTCATTTACAATATTGGTTCCATTTTTTCATATTGTTTATGTAAAGCTGATCATTACATGGTCACATTTACAAAGAATATGGAAAACCTTTATACTCGACAAGAACAAATAGTTACTCAATTTTCTCAAATTTTTCTTTAAAGCTGATAAGCTGTAATTATCACTTCCTAAGAAGACTGTCTGTCCTCAATGCAAATATCACAAATAACTTGAAGAGTTGAGATGCAATTTGTCCAACATGTGACTGCAATCCACTAACTCAATAGCGATCTCATTAGTCCCAACAACTCCCCCTGTAACAATGGCCATCCTTGTGCGTGACCATCATTAAACCAACAGATCTGAAGTCATGTGATGGAACATGTGACTGCATTCACCTAGCCCAATAGCGAATTCACTAGTCACACAGCTCCACCTTTTAAACTGGCTGTCCTCATCATGTGAACATCATGTATGTTAACTAATAAGAAATATTAAAATATTAAAATATTAAAAAGCAAAAATGCTAATAACTGGGGCTTTTAAGAAACCGTACATGATCTAGATTCTAGAATCTCCTTGGTAATAGAAAATATTGATGATTTCTTAACAAAATTGAATGTTGTGTTTTCATTCATTTTCAGCATGTGTATGTATAAAAACAACTAATGGCATTCCATAATTTTAAGTCCAACTTAAATTCAAGTTCAACCTGAAAATCTTTGTGAGACACCCCCCAAGGCCAGGTGCCATGTGACCAGAGTGTGGCTGCATTCACCTAGCCAAACAGCCATTGCCCCAATCACACAACTCCCTCAGAAGACTGTCTGCAGTCATGTGACCATCATCCTGTGACCGAGGGTCTGCTGTCAGGTGACCATCTTGTGACTGTGCTCGCAGGACCAACATGGAATCCAGGAGGGCAGCCAGGGAGGACCGTGGGTCTGGAAAACGGTTCACCTAGTAGGACCAAAAAAAAAGAGTAAGTTTATTGAACAAATCAGTATCGATTACAGATTAAGGCCTAGTCATCACAGTTACATGTATATTATAAACTGTGCCCCAAGTAAGTTTATTGAACAAATCAATATAGATTACAGATTAAGGCCTATTCATCACAGTTACATGTATATAATAAACTGTGCCCCGAGTAAGTTTATTGAACAAATCAATATAGATTACAGATTAAGGCCTAGTCATCACAGTTTACATGTATATTATAAACCGTGCCCCGATGGCCTTGCCCCAGTCGGCGAAGAAGAAGAGAGAGAGAACAAAAATCTCTTATGGATACAAGCTGTTTCATCTTTTTTTTACGTGCACCAGTTCAGAAAAAACAAAACCAGAACTCGTTGTGACAGTCAGGCACCGGAATGACCGAACAAACTGACTCGGCCTCATTACAGATAATAGAGAATTCAAGAAAGCAGAGGGGGACAGCATATCTTGGAAATTCAGGACATTCACAATATTAATTTCTGACAGGCACGCTCACAAACATACCTAAACTTTAGACCTAAGGGTGTAGATTAGGAGTGCACTTGCCGAGGGCTTCTCATGTGAACAATTCAGCAATTCGGGGATTTTCACATCCATAATAACTAACAAATTATTTAAATTCATATCATGTTTTGAAGAAAAGTTTTAAATATAGATATTACAAAACAAAATGCAAAAGATCCCTAAAAAGCTACCAGGGTCAACGCAAGCAGCGATACCATTGTACATAGAACACTTCAGATTGAAGACTGCCCCCGTATAATTAGCGTCTTTTCGCACGGCGACGGGAGTGTGGCGACGGGGGATTTAAATTAGCTGTGACCGTCCCCGTACTCTGGCTACCGTCGCGATCTATTTGCAGTTTCGCAGTGAAGAATATGCGGAACGTCTCCTTGCTCGAGTGACCAAGCATGCTGATTGGCTGACCCCACTGACCTCTGGCTGACCCATTGAAGTAAGGGCTTACCAGACCGCTCCGTAGTAGCTGTACACACTACGCTATTTCGGCCAACTACCATCGTAGGTTTGGACGATACGCGGAAATTTTCGCTCTGAGTGCGACCCCCCGCTAAGATTAGCGTTGTAGCCTCACTCCCATCACCGTGCGAAAAGACGTTAATACCACATGTGAATAAGGGTTTTCTTACTGTAAATACATTTTTGCAAAAGTTGACATAATTCCTGTATCAAATCAACCCTAGTTGAACATGGTTATAGTGATACTCTATATCCCAAATTTTCATTCTCCTTTAAGACAAAACAAATCAACAACAACAAAATCCAAACATCTTTACTTTGATGACATACCAATACAAGTACATTTGCTCATTACGATAAGTTAAATCAACTGTTGAGTCAGCTTGTAGGAAATATACGGGGGCTGAGGGCAAGTTTGCCCCCTAATTTTCAAAATAGCCCCCTGAAATCAGTAGGTAGCCCCTAAAATTACCATCTAGGGTATTATGTGAAAAATTTCTGGATATCCATCAGATTGGAAAAGTAGCTCCGTAAAATTAAAAATAAATTCCTGCATTGGCTGCCTTCTTCCACAACTCACCAATACTTGAAGCCTGTTGCATAGCATGCAGAGGAACTCTCTCACATCATCTCGACCTAGCAACCGCCTCAAGTCCTCTGAAGTTAGACGAGCGATCCTATCAAAAATTCGCTTCCACCTTGCGTCTTCTGGATCCCACTTCCCCAAGAGTCCGTCTCCATTGCCAACACGCCCGACATCTGGAAGGCTCTTGTCCAGTTCATTCTGCGCATCTCTTTTCTCTTGATGCTGGATGAGTGGTTTTAATTTGGCACACGCAATGCAGGGCAGAGCGTGACGATCGCTCAGTAGCGCCTCTCTAACGGTTACGAGCTGCTTGAGATATGCTTCAGCGGATGTTTGTCGGCTTGGTCCTTTGAGATTTGGGATTGACCTCTCATTTCCGATCACACTGGACTGTCCACTTAGAGACTCTTGTTCCAGAGTTTGTCCCGACAGTTTCGCAATCTGATTCTCATGTCCTGTTTCTGTTGTAATTCCCTTTTCCTTCACAACATTGACATCTCCGTTGGCCTCGATCCGTTCTGAGCTCTCTGAAAGATTCTTTCCACCTTCCCCACCAGAAAGTAATGGATCTCCACTGGGTCGAACATCATTTGTTTCTGCTGGGTCGGTCTCTTGTCCTTTGCCGAGATTTGTACTGTCATCCATAGATAGAATCAGAGCTATCAGATCTTCCAGTGACACGTTAGGTCCATCACTGTTTGTAGGTAATGCAGCAGAGAGCTTACCACTCTCATTTTCTCTTCTATCTCCCGCTGGCGATACTGTGGAGTTTGGCTGGACATCTCCATTTCTATCTTCCTCTTGCAAGATTGTAGCACTCGCTTTACCACTCCCATTTTCTGTCGTCTCCCCCACCACATGCAAGGCTGCAGACATTGCACGCTCCATCAAATCAGTGGATAGGGAAACGGGCCATGCACGAGATGTCCCCTTCAGCATTTCGTCGTGAAAGAGATGGCCCTCTGTTCGGGGGTTAAAGGTCAAGCTCGGGTCATCACCCACTTCCTCCTGCCCTCCGTCAGCACCATTCCCACCATTCCCAGCTTGGCGACCTGTGACCTCGGCCTCCAAACTCTCGGCACCTCCTCTCTGACCATCGGGGCTTGTACCACTGTCCTGACAACCTTCCTTGCTCTCCTGTGACCCATGACCCTTGGAACTGCTGCATGACTCCTCTAGCTCATTCGACGTTTGACCTTTGACTGCATTGGTTGGCCGGGAGGGCGAACTTCTTGACACCAAGCTCTCCCTGATGTAGTGCAGTTGGGTCAGCTTGCAGTAGGCTCTCAGGCATGCAGGCAGTGATATGACATCTTGCTGTGTACGTCTGGATTCCCCCTCATGAAGCATTTCCTCTCCTTGAAAGGAAATAAGATAAATTTGGCAAAGGTTTAAGTGTGATTGCAACTGTCATAAAACAAAATTGACTGCCACCAAAATTTGCTCTAATGTGACTGAGGACTCTTTAGGGAAAAAATTAAATTAACTTTTTCAGGGGCAACTTTTCAAGCTTGCCTGCATGAAAATAACACAAACAAATTTAATTGAACTCTATTCTAATCCATGGGTGCTTTTTGATGATTTTCGGGGGCTTTTGGGGGTATTTTGGGGGAAAATTTGACCTGTGCCCCTGTGTATTTTTTTCACTGGGACTCTCTTGTTTCATGGGGAAAAGGAAATTAAAGTAATCTTTTGTACATATATAATCATAACCATTATATTCTGCAATAGAGTATGCTTGTTAATTATCTTGTAATATTTCAATAAGTGCTTTAGTAGTGAAGTAAAAAGAGAATTTGTTTACAAAATTGTGTTACCTTGCAGAAGTGCAAGCTGCAGCATTGCCATAGCAACAGTGGGGTGACTGGTCAGATGACATGCCTTCAGTCCCTCTATCAGGTGACCAAACAAAACCTCTTTGTCACCTGACCCTGAGCTGTAGTATTGAACTTGCAGTAAATGCTGTGCAGCCAATTTGAGAATCTACAAATATAATAAAGCAATAACAGAAAACACACATGATTAAATACTTGACATGAAATATATTGATTGATCAAATGATGTATTTGTGCTGTCTTAAAGGGATCTAGTAAATTTGTTGACATGTGCACAAACTAATGAATGTTTAATTTTAAAAAGTGTATTTTTGTGATCTGATACATGTATGTCCACTAGGTAATGTGTGAAAATGTTATTTTGAATGGATTTGATATGGCTGAGTAATGAGATAAAATGCAAAGTGCTAACCCATTGCACTCACTTTGTACACAGTTATAACTTTCCAGTGGATAATTACAAATCTGAACACTTCAGTCATAAATATCTTTTTAACGAAAGGGAAAATTGACAAACCCAAACCTGTTCAATGTTCGATTGGTAATACGAATACAACAAGGTATGAGAGAACCACTAGAGTTCTGAGTAACTTTTGTGGATTTGGACAATGTTACTAGATCCCTTTAACAGGTAAAGTTGTCATGGTGTTGTTTCAAGATTATTAAATTCACAAATTGGTTAGTAATTTGTTAATAATAAGTGAATTGGCACATGAAATATAATTTGACCTGGGAATATTATCCCAGATATCCAGATCTACAGTACATGTAAACAGTAAAATTTAAGACATTTAAGAAGAAAATCTTGAATACAGTCCTTCAAACTTCTCACCTTGTTTATGTCACATGATTGGTCATCTGTTGTTGGTGCCATGAAGTCAGGTGACAACAGCTGGTCATGTGACTTGTCACCGGATATTCCTGCTGTCTCAAACAAGGCAACCAGCAGGGCGGCTCCATTGATGGTTGGAGTGGGCCAAGAGCCATCGTTGTTTTCTGAAATCAGGAAAAATATTTATTAACTTTAATAAACACACTTAAAAGTTATTTATTTCATTTTTAGATGTTAAGTTTTCTTCAGAGAAGAGCAAACCTTTCCCATGCCACAAACTATTATAACAAGTAGCTGAAACCAAAACAAAACCGGTTTCACTATTTTTGTACTTAATAGGTAAAAGATCACGTAATTGAAGACTCTGAGGCATGTCATGTCTAGTTTTCTTATCTCTCATCATATCCATGAATCTATCAATATCATTCATGTGAATGTGCGTCGCTAGAACAGCATACATTCTCTTTCTAAAGTTGTGGCAATTTGGCAGGCATTATTTGCAGTACGTAGGTCTGCAGTCAACTGCTGAGATGTACATGTATCATATCAAGGATCATTCACTTCATGAATCACTTGCATGTCTGCCTTTGAATAAATACAAAACAGCAGCATACACTCATGCAGGGTAGATAGGGCTCGACATTAGCACTTGCCCGGGGCAAGTAAAAATTGATGTCGGGCAAGTAACATTTCATAAATGGTCTAGTTTGCCTTCCCGATCAGGCAACTTAAATTCCTCTTCTACTACGAGAATAGAATGTAGTTTCATACATGAAAATCTCATCTAGAAGTAAGCAGGCAATTAGATTGTCTGTTTGGGCAAGTACAAATTTAACATTTATGATTTTACTTGCCCGAATGGGCCAGTAGAGAAAAAAGTTAGTGTGGAGGATTGGAATCTTATAGCAAAAGCAGGCTGCTACAATTTGGCATACAACCATTTGTCCTTTATAATAGTACATACAATTTTGTTAACTGATTAATTGCGAAGATAATATGGGTTTAGCTTTGGGTACGCCTTTGGCTTTAACCAATGTCATGGCTATTCCGTATCACATGAATCCTTCACCGACAACATCCCAAGCAAGTGTATGGGTTACTAATCTTGAAAAGGTTTAATTGATTAACATAATGTAAAGCACTCAGTAAAGCTGATTATATTCTACTACATTAAGTGAAACGAAACGACTACTACTGTGACGTTATTTGTATCATTACCTTTCCACTGCACCTTGCAGATCATCTCCCGGTGGACGTCTGTATAGTCAATGTCATGTGAGGGCGCCAAACAGCCCTGATGTACTAGGCACCAGACGAGCAGCTCATACACCAGAACAAGCCTTGCAAAGGTCTATAAACAAAGAATAAGTTATATATCAAAGTCTGTCCTTTTGTAGCAGTTTCATAACCAAATGAAATCACATGTAACTTAGTTCCTTCCCTTCAAACTTGTATAGACCTGGGTGCTTATATTTCATAAAGCACTATACTACTTTGGTTCACCATCATCATATCATCATCACCAACATTACCCACATCATTAACATCATCATCATCATCCATTCTCACCATCATCACCATCA